>PVIC010013920.1:0-37360 GCA_004025085.1 Thryonomys swinderianus | reverse complement strand
GTCTCCTAGTGTGAAAGTTGTCCAAAGATAATAGAACATCAATTCAGAAGTGTAATAGATTAGAGACCACAACATGCTACCAGCATGAAGCAGTTTATCAGTCTCGCTAACACACTGGGGCACAGCTAGAATCATTATGTATTTGCTCTTTGTTTTCACATCAAAATACATAATTTACATCCTAGTGTTGATTGCCTACTTGGGATATGTTTAATTTTTTTATTTAAAATATTTTCTTTAAAAATATATATATATCAGAATTAGTTTTAGGTCACAACAAAAGGAGAGACACTTTAGTAGGAATACGAAATGTTTTCTTTTCATAATTATGTAATATAAAACAGCATAAATTTCTATAATTTAGTTCTTAGTACTAATATCTTTATATTAGAAGCAAAATAATGAATGCGTTTTGAACAAGCCCCAGCTAATTCTTAGGAAATTTGTATACACAGAAACATTCATGTGCAAAGGGATGTCCCTTTTCTAAAGTCATATTTCTAAAACTTAGCAGATAGTTATAAAAATACAAACATTGAACTCTAAATTTATTCACTTGCTACAGGTATATTTTATTATTTCTTTACTGTTCTACCTTTTCTATCAAGCTTGAGATCAGCCTTTTTAGTTTTTAGCAAATCCCATTAGCTACTTTTCATCTTTAGCAATAGCTTCTTCAAGTACTGCTGCTACTGCCATGGTCACTGAGAAAGCTAATTAAAAACTAGTTCTCCTAATACTTCTTACTTAGTACCAGCTAAGTACCCTTCAAGTTCTCTTTCTTATATGCTTATGGGCATGTTTTAAACTAATTTTCAGGGGATAAAAGCAAACACTTTAACTGTAATAATAAGATTTCAGGGTATAATATTAAAATTTGGTGTTCTATTTCCTCTAAACATAAGTAAAAGAATATTTTTCATTGTATTGTTTTGAGATCAGAACTTAACCACTGCTGTGCCCTCAGTCAAGGTGAATTTGATCTTGGCACTTACACAGAAGTAGAAATGCTTTGGGAATGCATGTTGGTCAGGAAAAATATTTTTGTTTCTTCTTCATGAAAAGTAGCCACGTAAAGGGAGTAAGGGGGCTGTGTGTGTGTGTGTGTGTGTGTGTGTGTGTGTGTGTGTGTGTGTAGACACTGTATTCGATATATTTAGAATTGTGCTTTCCAGGAGAATTTTGTAAAAAGAGCGATTAGCCACAGCTTTCTCTCTTATATATATTTTAGTACAGCTAATGAATTGAGACCAAAATTTGAGCAGAAAAAGAGCATATAAAAAAGATTAAGGGGATAGAAATAGCATTTTCTGCATGAAGAAAGTAGTGAAACATTTTGTGAAGTTGTAAATCCCCAGTGTCAGTTACTGTATCAGTGAGACTTATACGTGGCATAGAAGTTCAGGAGTTAACCTCAAAGGAAAACGGAACCCTTGAATGAAGGTATTTGTGAAATAAAAATATTCTGCTGATAAATGTTACAGTTAGACATATAAACACAGTAGGAAATAAAGCAGAACTGAAATGGGATAGGTGATATGTCATTTAGACATGAAAGGCAAAAATACATGGTAGGTACTTAAGTAGCAGTAACTTTAGAAAAGATAATTGAAGTGTTTAGGGAAAACAACTGAACAGAGCAATTAAAAGACAAAAATAAGAATGTTGAAAGTAGAAAAGTTAAGCCTATAAAAAATGAAAAATATTTAAGCTATTTGACTCTAAAGTCCAATGGATTGAGCCTTATATTGTACAAATCCCATTTGTGTTGTTTTTTTTCTATAAAAACTGCTTTCCTAGTGCCAGGTGTGGTGGCTCACGCCTGTAATCCCAGCTCTTGGGAGGCAGAGGCAGGAGGATTGCTGAGTTCGAGGTTTGCCTGGGCTCCATAGTGAGCTCAGGACCAGCCTGAACTTCAAAATGAGATCCTGTCTCAAAAAAAAAAAAAGAATAGATTGCAAAAGAAAGGGAAAATAAGCAGGAATTGAGCCTTCAAGTAAGAATGAGTCATTTTCTACAAGTACTTCATCTCTTAGTTTTATGTTGAATAGCTGAGAGAAGTTTTGTATTTCTTTTCATCATTAAATCACATCATCTAAATTGCTCATTCAGCCTTTGTCTTAGTCATGAGCATATCTTTAAATACTAATTTAACAAATAATCCAGTTGGTTCAGAGCTGAGAATTCAATTTGACAGTAAAAATTGTAAAGGCTGTCATAAATATTAAGCAGAAATGCTTTGGTGACAGTTAATAGTGTATCTTTAACGTACAGCAATTCTTTCAAATACTTATTGGCATATTTTGGGCTTGAAATACTGTCCGTAGTATTTAATAAGGATCCACAGTTAAAAACTCTAAGAAATGAAGGGAATGATAAAGAACCAAAGAGGAAGTAATAGTTAAGAGAACTAACAATTTTTAAGTATCTTAAAAAGGACTCTAGGTAAATTATCCAGGATTTGGACATCAACTAAAACTGTTTTGAACTCAGTAGTTAATTTCAGCTTTCATGTATTCCCAGGTAAATTTAATCCACAAGTATGGGATTCATTTGCTTTAGATCTGGAAATGTCAGTTTGGAAATGTCGTTTGATGTTGAAGAAATCTTGAGAGACCTTTATTAAGCCTCTTAATCCAGAAACTTATATTTTGCTGAAAGGAAAATGAACCTCTCCCTCAAAATTTTCTTAACTCTTAAATGAGAACTTTGGATATTAAAAAAGATCGTAAATTGGGCCAAGTAAAGCCAATCTTTCTTCTTTTTGGCACCCCTATCTTTAAGATCATAATATCTAATTTGAAGAAAGTAATTAATACACTAGATAATTTTTCATTGATTTGCTGCAAACATCAGCAAAAAGCAAGATACCAAGACCTTGTATCTGAACAGTTTGCATTCAGTTTAATGTAAATTATTCTTTGTTCAATGAAGGATCTAAAAATAAGGGTGGGGAGTCAACATCTTCCATACAGTTACGCTTTCTCCCTATGCAGTATAATGTGTTACAGGCAACAGACAGGTTTCTTCAGGTGTATGCACATCACTAACAAAGTTTTTGACTGTGCCTTAGGGACAGACACTGAACACCTATTGCTACACTCTTTGTATTCCAGTCATTTGCTTGCTAATCTCTAAAAATATTTTAATAGTATTTAAAACATTGAAAAAAAATATTTTCTCTGGCAATAACCACTTATGAAGTTAAGCTAATTAAACTTTCATTCAATAGTTACACACTTTGTTTGATTTTTTTTTATTTTCTGCCCTAATATCCCATTGAGGAGAGGGCTCAGGCAACTTTTAATAATGCCAGATAACACATTTTCCAAGAATGCTTGGCATTTGGGTCCCTATAATTTCTAATATGCTAAACTATTTGCCCAATATTCAAGAAATAATATGATTATATTAATCCCTCAACAAAAGACTAGAATTAGCCCATTTGTAGTGACTTTTATGAGCTTATGATAACCTACTTAATTTTGTACTTAAAGCATCAATTAATTGATATTTTATGTAGTAACTCAAAAATCTGACTACCACTAAAAAAATTTTGTGGTGGTATATTTTGTTACTATTTTGAAACACAGAATCAATTAAAAGTGAAGAGGAGGGTCGAGGATGTAGCTCAGTGGAGAACACTTGGCCAACACATCGGGTCCTGGGTTCAGTCTTCAGTACTGCCATGGACAGAACAACAATAAAATCCTAAGAAACAAAGTGCACCCGCTAAGCAGTTAAGAGACATAGTAGTAAGTCAATCAATCAATCATTATAAGAAGTAATCATAAGTGGCCTGAGATAAGAGAAGCTAAAAATGATGCCTGAACTTATAGAAGCAATTCAGAATACTGGGTAAGTGCAGGTTGGTTGGTTTGTCTTTTTTTAAACCAGTATATGACATAATTTAATTCTCATTTTTTCCCATTCCCCTACTCACCACATAACATCCTGCCCCCTAAATATATAAGCTTTGTTTCCCTTTTTATTACCATCTCATTTTTATTTCTTCTCTTTCCTCCCCTCCCCTCCCCTCCCCTCCTCTCCCCTTCTCTTCTCTTCTCTTCTCTTCTCTTCTCTTCTCTTCTCTTCTCTTCTCTTCTCTTCTCTTCTCTTCTCTTCTCTTCTCTTCTCTTCTCTTCTCTTCGAGGCCGATCTCTAACTTCCAGATGATCTTCCTGCTCCGCCTCCCAGTGCTGCAGTTATAGCTGTGCACCTTCACACCCCTCTAGTACAGGACATTTCATTTGATGGTAGAAGAAAATTAGCAGTGAAAGTATTGTTGTTGCTCTTTCTCTGTATGCAACAAATAGATTAAAAGGAGAAAGTTGAACTGGAAAAACACAGAAATTATGTACTCTGGAAATTTTTTTAAATGCCATGGGAAAAAAAAAGAACATGGGAATCTCTAGAGGCAAAATTCTGGGAGTGGGCAGGAAGCACAGTAATAAAAAATTACCCAGAGTGCCTCAGTCTGAGATCTAAAGGACAGAGATACTGAAGTTTGACCGAGATGGTGGGTATGGCCAAAGCAAGAGCAGGGAAGAAACTCTCATTATGCTTACTAAATTTAAATTTGTAATCTGATCTGTATAATGATACATCATAGAATCCCTTAAAAATACAACCTAGAACACAGAACAAAAATGGATGAACTGAAGGCAGATCAACAAAAAGCAAATCTTTCATAAAGCCAAAAGAGCAACTATTAATGTGCTTTCTATACAATAACTCTTCCCTCTCCTTTGCGTGTTAGCTGCTGCATAGCCTTAGAAGTTAATGGTGCAGGGCAGGTCCACAGTTTTTGTCTTGTTGTTAAGTAGAATCCCCCTTAAGATTCCAAAGCCACAAAGCAACTATTAGTGCTCACTGACCTTCTGCCCAGCTGTCTTTGGGGCTTTGAAATTGATTTTCCTCATTTCGGTCTCTGATAGTCTCTCTTCAAGTGTGCCCCTCCAGCTCCCCACCAGAGTGAAAACAGTGGCACAAATAGCTGAGGAACAGAGGAGCATCATGTGGGGCATCATTAGAAACATCAGAACAAAATCAGTCGCTTCCAGTGTGCTGCGTATTAAAAACAAGCCACTGCCACTGCCGCTGCCACTGCTGCTGCTGCTGCTGCTTTATTGCTGAATACCATGGGGAATATTCTCACAGGATTCCCTTTTTTATCCTGAAATATGAGGAGTGAAGAAAATTTCTGCCTCTATTCTGCAGATCTCATGTGGATACCAGATCAAAACCATATGCACTTGATAGTAATTTTACAGAATTTTGATATGTGAGAAGCATATTCCCAAAGTCAAATGGCCAGGCGAAGAGTTACAGGATGAGGAGAGACTAGTAACCCAGAAAATGGGTGCCTTCTGAAGCATTAGGTGACAAAATAATTTCTTCATACAGAAAGTGAGTTTCAATATTCATTTGTTCTCTAAACATCTATAGAGTTCTAGACATAAAGCATCATTGTGTTGGACCTAGAGATAATTAAAAAGAAGACCTGGGCTTAAAGATATATTATTAATCATGTACAGTTTGTGTATTTTATGTATTACAAGGGAAAGAAAATCATTCTTTGGGGAGATGCCATCCTGTCTGAACCCAAACACTAGCGTCTCGTTACTGGATCTGACGCCACATACTCTCTGCAGTAGAAAATACATTACCATAGATATTCCCTGTCATACGCAAGAGATTTTATGTGGACATATTACCATGACATATTACCACGTCTGCAAGGCCTATTTTACCTGAAGGAATCAGTCCTCACACAAATGACATAATTTGAAACTCATTCCAAAATACCATAGATTAAACAATATTTACTAACTCTTCACATATTAGAAACCCATATTAAAGTACAATAATTTAAAAATACAAATCACCAGTGATTTGATTCCTCATTCAATATTTTATAAAGTTTCCGTACATAAAAGGCCCACCCGCTAACCTGATGCTTTTCTGAGATGTTTGGTCACTTTGACAAAAGAACAAAAGTATTTTTTTAAAGTCAGGGGCAAAACATAAAATTCCGTTCTCATCCCTTGCAGCAACAAAAATGAATTTATGTTTTAAATGGAATAGAAACTGTTTCAATGCCAAGAAGTTTTCAGTTATAATAGTGTTAATGAATAATATATTTTAAAACACTATACATTTATTTCCTCCTATAATTTTGAGGGGGCCAGTGCTGGGGATTGAACTCAGGGCTTCGCACATACGAAAGACATATTCTTCCACTGAGCTGCATCCCCAACTCTTACTTCTTTGCTTCCAACAGTGTCTCCACATGTCACCTTGTTCTGAGAAAAGAATAATTTCATAACGGTTCAATCCTAGGATTTGAAAGATTTTCCTGGCTGGCTTGGCAATCAGAGGATATATTGATATTTTAGATTTAGGAAATTGAAAACAGATGTTAGCATCAGTCAGACTCGCTGTCCTCCACTCAGGATATTCACGTTTCTCTCTCGAGGCTAAGAATGTAATCTTTAGGGCCCCATTTGAACACAGATTCAAATCTCATCTCCCATTAAAAATTACCTCAACTGTTTTGAATAAAGCTTTAACACTTTCCAGGGATGCTTTTCACTTTGGATCCAACTGTTTCCAAAGTGACTCAACTTTCTCACCCGCCCTTTTATTTTACACGTATTTATTGAGCAACCAGCATGTACCAGGAACTTTTAATTTCTGAAATACAGAACTGAATACAGCTGTGTGGAATTTACCTTCTGATAGGAGAAGGCAGGCGTTAGATTTGCGTCGTGACTCCCACCATTCTTAGCCTGTCCATTTAGGGGCGAGAATTACAGCTTCGGTGTTTGGTTGTCGGTCTCAGTCCTCGTTCCTGGAAACTTGCCCTCAGACATCCTGAGTCCTTCCCGCTCCGCCCTGCCGGCCTGCGTGGCACCCAGCAGAGAACCTCTACTGACTGCATCCCCTGCAGCAGGGTGTTTAGTTTTCCTCGAAGCGCACGGTCTGCGGCTCTGCCCGGTTTCTTCTCTCCAGTGTCCGGTTAGCTCCTCCCCTCTGTGCCTGAGATCCGAGGGTGTTTCCCCTTCTTTCAGCTCCTCTGCCCCACACTCGAGTCCTTCTCAGAAGCCGGAGCAGGGTCTTTGTCCATGGGGCACAGTCGGTCCCTCTGCCCTCAGCCGTTCCCTCTGCCTCCTCTTCACCCTTAATTAAATGGAATATCTTCTGCTGGTCTAGGGAGAGTATTCTCTGTATTCTACTCCTTTCAGGTGCTGTGAGCGCCGCTCAGATCCTCTGTGCAGTGCCAGAGACTATGTCAGGAAAGATGCCGCGGGACGTCAGGCCGCAGACCCAGTATTGCAGAATATTGTTTGTTTTTGTGTGCAGAGCTTTGTTGGGTCTCTCTCTCTCTCTGTGTCTCTGTCTCTGTCTCTCTCTGTCTCTGTCTCTCTCTGTCTCTGTCTCTCTTTGTCTGCCTGCCTGTCTGTCTGTCTGTCTGTCTGTCTGTCTGTCTCTCTCTCTCTCTCTCTCTGTCTTCTGTTTTGTACCCTCAAAAATGGCAGAAAGGGCCTCAGCCTCCTTGGGAGTCTTGCTGCCTTCCCTGCCTGCTGCCTGTCGAGCAGAGGACAGGCTTCTCTCCGAGGGTCCCGCCGCGCCCTCCGCTCCAGGCCTGTCTGCTCTGTCCAAGCTGAAGATGCTGCCTGTCCTTGCACGGAGGAAACTCTTTCACTCGTGGTGTTTTTCTGGGCGACCTTCCGGTTACACTCTAGTTCATGTCATCTCAACTGATCATGTGGACTTTAGGAAACCAACAGGAGACTCAGGCTTTTTCTGCTCTTCATCTTATCTCATCTCCTCCAGAGTCAGGGTATTAAAACAGCTGCTGAAATTGACACAGAGTCAGAGCAAACTTGCGAAGAAGGAATACATTTCAGGTAGAAGAGAGCCTCACTTGTTTACTGAGACCCTGTCCCAAAATAGTAATAAAATTATTTAAAAGAAGTTAAGATACACCTGAGTAGTAGAATAGCCCTTGGTTTGATCCCCAGTGCCAGAAGAAAAATTTTACACACCACACAAATAAATCAAATGACAATAACTTGTTATAATGAGTATTTTGAAGAAAATATACATGGTAACATGACAAAGATTGAAGCAGATGCTTTGGCTGGATCGGATGGTCAGGTTATAAAGTCTGAGGTGAGACTTGGAAGATGAAGATTGGTGATACTAATAGTTATTTTGTCCTTCAGTGCATTATAGTGAATAATTGATGGAATAATAGTATCTAAAGATAAATTCTCAGGAAATGGTAGTTATCACTCTCGTCATTAATGAAGGAGACAGAATGGACAGCTAGTTCAAGTCAGTAGTGACACCAGGAGGAGTCAGATAACAAGTTGTTCCCAATCCTTTTTCTGTACCCAGCAAAGATAATTATGAGGTGCCTTGAGGAATATCCTCTAGTGTATGCCAGGACTTTTTAAAATAAATTTTTATGTTATCCTATTCCCCCCCTCAAGCTCCCTCCATTCCCTATGTGCAAAAGTTTGTTTCCATTTTTCTTTCTATTTTCACTTATTTCCTAGTCCCTCCCTCCCTTCTCTCCTTCCTCCCTTGTTCTCCTTCCCATTGGAACATTTCCTTCCTGGTTCCCTACATCCTTATACATTTCCATCCTTAGTTCTACTTTTGCTTCCTCACACAGAGAGACAACATGATTTAAACATGTGTGTCCAGTTTAGCTCACTTAAGCATATGGTCTCAAAGTGCATCCATGTACCCAGAAATATCTGAAGGTCATCCTTCTTTATGGCAGAGTAATGCTCCATTGTATTTAACAAAACATCTTTATCCACTCATCAGTGGTTGGGTATTTGGCCTGTTTCTAAGACTTCACTATAACACACTGTGCTGCTATAAACATAACTGCGCATATATCACTGTGGTATGATGTTTTCAGTTGTTTCAGAAAGATACCAACACTAGCTGGGACCCTTAGTTTTAGTTTTTCAAGAAATCTCCACACTGTTCTCCATGGTGGTTACACCAGTCTGCCTTCCCATCAACAGTGGAGAAGGTTCCTTTTTCCACAGAGCCCCACCAGCATTTATTATTAGTATTATTATTATTTGTTGTTGATGTTGTTGTTGTTTTGGGGAAACAGGGTTTGAACTCTAGCCCTTGTGCTTGCAAGACAGGTGTGGTGCCACTAAGCTAAATCCCCAGCCCTATTGGTTGATATCTTGATATCCATCATTCTTTCTAGAATGAGATGGAATCTCAGGATTGTTTGCACTATATCCTAAGAATATTTTTAGCACAAAATTTCAAAGAAGATAAACATAAGATTTTTGTCCAGCCAAATATATGTCTCACCATCTCCAGATAGATAGATGGATTGATTGATTGATTGACAGATGATGGATGCATAGCTATGTCCCTCCTTCTCCAAGTGGAATATTAATGTATCCTTCAGACTCTGTTGTTTTAATCCTCTCCAGTGTTGACGGAATAGTCTGTTACTATGGTCTGCTGAATTTCACACTCAGTCTTCTTTTATAATCCTCTAAACAGTGAAAATTTAGATTGGGAGCCAACTATAGTTGCTACCTTCTACCTGTTTTCACACTGCTGATGATGTAAAAAGGCCTTTCCGCCCTTAAATAATTGCCAACATGAAAAGAAATTCATGACATGAGCAAATCCTACAAAATTACAATGTCGGTATTCATTAAGATTTATTGGAACACAGCACATTCAGTCATTCATATTCCGTGGGACGACCAGGAAAGTGGAAAGTGCTCACTCGGTGCCTTTGTGCGCCAAATCTGCTGTCGCTTCACTCAAGTGAGCGTTAGTTACTTCTCAGCCTGACGTAGCTCATCCTCTCATTCAACCCAGTGCAGTGTAGAGTGACCAGGACCCAGTTTGTGAACTAGGAATCTCATTTTATACACAGTGGTTTTCATGAGTTACTCTGTGTGTATGTGTGCTTGTGCGTGTATGTGCATGTGTGCATGTGCATGCTGTGCTAGACCCAGATGCTGTGCCTCATGCATGTGGACAATTATTCCCCCATTTGGTGTCATCAGCGATGATGTTAGATTTTGAACTGGGATTTAAAACCTTCTAATTATTATTTTGGCTTGTTGTTAGTATGTAATATTACTATGTGAATATAGGTATTAATATGTGACTCAGAACAGAAAAATAAATGCCTACTATTTATTGAGCATTTATCTTGTGCTGAACACTAATGTACATATTATAAGTGTTGCTTCATTTAATCCTAATAAAAAGCCTGCAAAAATAGGTACTGTTATCAGCTCCCCTCACAAGATGACACAACTGAGCCATAGAAAATGTGACTTTACTAAGCATCATCCCTCTAGTGACAGATGACATCAGAACTTGATAACAGCCTAGACCAGACACTACACTCCTCCTTACCATGTTAAATGTGATCGTGTTGGAAGTGCTAAAAATTATCCCTCCAACACACCATTTAATCAGACTATAAACTTTGAAATTGATTTTATATAGTAGTTCAGTGGAGGAGAATGGATTCCTGATATAGTCACTAGTCTGAGACACAGAAGTTATAACTTGTTATCAGCATCTCGCCTACTTTTGTGGCTGACAAAGCATTTTTAAATTCATTAGCTCCATTTTACAGATGGAAAAAATTGCAGACTCCTAGATCCATATTATAAGCAAATGAGAGAGCAAGAACTTAAGTACCTGGATGTTGTGATTTCTGTCCAGAATGTTTCCCCCTATATGTGTGCTAGGCCACTGGAGAGACTGTCACCATTTCTATATGCCACCTCATCTGTTATCCACTTAATAACTTTCTGGAGACTCTATGTTTCACTTAAATACCTTTTGGCTTTTCTAAGCAGTAATAAAAAATAAAATCATGAATTTGATTCCTCCTTAATTCATCAAAAGTTTATCTAGTACTTATTATATTCCCAACACTTTTTACATTCTTTTGAAGTAAACATTAGCTCCTTTGAACTTCTTAACAATTCTGTGAAGTGAATATAATTATTCCCTGTTTAATACATTAAGAAATCAAAATAGGGCCGGAGGGTTAGCTCAGTGGTTCTGGCGCCTGCCTCGCAAGTGCAAGGTCCTGAGTTCGATCCCCGGAAACCACATACAATGCTGGGCATGGAGACTCACGCCCACCAATCATTGATACCACATACCACAGTGCCGGGCGTGGTGGCTCACGCCTGTAATCCCAGCACTTGGGAGGCAGAGACAGGAGGATTGCTGAGTTCGAAGCTTGCCTGGGCTACATAGTGAGCTCAGAGCCAGCCCGAACTACAAAGCGAGACCCTGTCTCAAAAAAAAAAAAAAGAAATCAAAATAAAGTGAGTGGCTAAAAACTTGTCCAAGGACACATAAAGCAAAATCGAAACACTAACAGTCTAGCCTTCCAGTTGTTATTAACCCCTTTAATAGTTTCTTATATTGAACTGGTTTCTGATACATAATAAAATACATGAGCATTGAAATGAAGTAGTTTTAGCGGTGTGCCAGGTGAACACACCTGTGTGAAGACCACGCTCGACCCCCTCAGCCTCCTAACGTGAAGGCGGAAGCACAGCCAGTCAGCCTTGTGCAGAGCTCAGAGGGAGTTGTCGCTGTGAATGTAAGGACACCAACTGAATTTGCAGTGTTACCAGCACAGTAGACAATGGAAAACCATGAACAGCATAGTGCTTTTATAAAATTTGGAGAGTCTTTCTCTAGTATAAGAAACTGAGGGTATAAATGAGGTCCACAATGTCTGAGATATTGTGAAATAGGAAGAAAATGTTCAAAGGGAAAAGGGGAACAGGGAAAAGTGAAGAAGGGAAAGAAAAATTCAATAATAGAAACAAAAAACTGGAATCAAAGCTTATATAGAGAGAGGGTGGAGGTTGTAGGGATGGCAGAGAAGTAAGAAAAATGCGAATCAAGGTGTGTCATGTACAGGTACAAATTCTATCAATGTTGAATGTGATCGCGATGTGTATTTAAAATGGACCAATAAACTCAATACAGGAAAAAATAAAGACAAAAATAGAAATTTTAAAGCAGTCACCTTCCTTAAATTTCTGCAAAAAATGTCTAAAGTAAGAGTGTATACAACTGTTAGAGTCAGGGGCTCCACTGTTTCATAATTCAGTTATTCAGGAATCTTTTGACAGATGATCTAAAATCTGCTTCACTGATCTCATTTATCTAGGTCTGGTTTTAGAAAGTGTATTCTGTGATTGCCTCCCTCTCGGCCCCTGGCAGACTTACCTTCTTGATTGTGTTTGACATAGCTAAAAATAAAATAGTTGTCGTCTCTGGAGAACCGACCCGCTGCCCCTGCAAGGGCGGAAGTGGGCCAGGCTGAGAATGTTCCCAGGAAGACACATCCCGGAAGTGCAGGCACCGCGCGCCAGCAGCATCGATCGCGCTCTCCCGCAGCTCAGTGCCCGCCTAGCTGGGAGGTAGCGGGGCTAGTTTTCTTATGTGAGTTATAAAGATCCTCTTAACGGTTAGGTTATCAAGGGATGTTGCAAAACGGTTCTGTTTGATAAACTGCAGATATATGATTAGAATAACTTTACAGTGTCTGAAGACAGCTACCTGAGGGACCGTGATCATTTGTATGTACAACCCATAACATGCACTAATCTCAGCCTCTTTCTTTAGTCATTTGTATGATTTTGTATGTTTTGTTAAAAGCATTTACTTAATTTTTAAGTTATACAAAGTAAATGAGGGAGAGAGAACGTGTAAGAGATTCGGGCCGAGCAAGTGCATAGCGGTGTCTGTCTTTCAAACTTCACACCTTCCTGTACACATCCGTCCCTTCTGATGACCTTCTCCTTTTTCACAGGCATTTCCTATTCAAAACCGGAACAGGGACAACGCCACTGTTCAGCACTGCAACCCCAGGATACACAATGGCATCGGGCTCTGTTTATTCTCCGCCCACTCGGCCGTTACCTAGAAACACCCTATCAAGAAGTGCTTTTAAATTCAAGAAGTCTTCGAAGTACTGTAGCTGGAAATGCACCGCACTGTGTGCTGTAGGGGTCTCAGTGCTCCTGGCAATACTCCTATCCTATTTTATAGGTAAGAACAAGATTTTAGAATTACATTATCTGTTGATTGGGACACTGTAAGCGTTGTTTTGTTAGATTTTTTTTGTAGCAATATGTATATTTGGAGGTGTACTTTGTGAGGAATGGGTTGGTGATGATACATGATAAATCACAGAAGACTTTAAGTAATTTTCCATAGAGGTAGGCCAGCTAGTTGTGTAGGTAATTCATTTTCAAAAAGAGCAATTTTTATTAGTGGGCACAAACTGTAGCATACATGTTACCTTGTGAAGCATGCACTGCTGTGTTACATGTTTTGTACATAAAACCGTGCATGCATTTGCAAGCACGAGTGTAGTATGAGAATCTCCTTCCGGCCTTGCTCGGTGGGGAGCTCCCCAGTTCTTGTGCTGTTATGTGGCTTTCAGCGAGCTCAGCGATCTAAATGTGCGACTCATCGCTGAGTTCTCTCCGGAGACTTGGCATCCACAGAACGACGAATGGGTTTGCAGTCCCTCATATGAGGGATTTTTCAACTTTTCGGATGTGGTAGTGATGATACTTTTCATTGAAGAGTAGCCCAAATGACAGAAGCTTTTAATAGAAACTGTAAATATTCCTTTCATTTACCTATTTTATAACCTGTTTGGGCAAACGACTGGAAATGGCTTTTGAAAATTTCAGAAATGACCACATCTTATTTTGATCGGCTTCTAAATATAGGGCAAGGCCTGCCGCATTGAAATGCTCATGGTGTCCGCTGAGCTAAGTCACAGGCTATGTGGTTTATCCACCAAGAACAGCAGCCAGTGATGCATTCCCAAGTTTACAAAGCAATTTGTGCTGCCCCATGAAATCCATAACTGGGTAAGAATATCACAGAGCTGTGTATAGAGAAGTAGGATGCTTTTTGCAGTGAACCAGTGTCTACCAATAGCTACAATACTCCTTAGATATAAATTATGTACCTTGGAAAAATGAAATCACCACTTTGAGTTACTATGGTTAATGGAAGAAACAGAATTGTAGAGCATGAAAGAACTTTCGAGATAATTGAGTCAGGGATGGTAGCTCTATGGCACGTTATGTACCATTATTTCCAATTCTTTGACCATGGAAGACGTCACTAAAGATTCCACGTACTCTTCCCACAGAACCTGGAGATGTCCACTTTTTCCCCATCAGAGTGTTTCATAGCACCTCGGATAGCCACTGGCCATCAGTCAGAGATGAAAGCAAAACGAAACCTCTTTGTCATTTTTAAATCTCACTTAACTTCCTCCTCATAAAATGGTCGAATCGGATAGCAGATGGTTGTCACTCATCCAAGATCAGGCCCTAGAGAAACATTACCCTACTGTCTCGTGGTGCTTACAGCACTGAAGGTGAAAGAAGAATTTCCCAGCCAGCATCAGATTTTACACATGAGTTTCTAGCATTCAGTTAGAAAATATCCCAGCCATTAAGAGGATTTCTTCTAGTTTGCTGTATAAATGGTTTGTACCTGTTGAAAATATGCAGCTAAAGATTTTCAAATGATTCTGAAATGCACCTGTAGTAAATGAGATGTATGAGGTAACCCACGTATGTTTCTAGGGAGTTTGCTCCCCTTTCAACATAGTGCATGACAGACAGATAAATACCGTGGAAGGCTGGGAGTCAGCATAAGATTCACTGTCCTCATAGCCTTTCTGTACCTTTACAGTGTTAAATATTTTGATTATCAGCTTAATAGCATTTAATTTTATTTTTATGATGTGACTGGCAGGTGAGGTAGCATTTTAATGTGAGATTAGGTCACTGCTACTTTGGAGACTTGTACTCTTCTTAGGGATTCATTAGTGACAGTAACTAAGTAAAAACACAAATTTTTTTTTTTTTTGAGACAGGGTCTCACTTTGTAGTTCAGGCTGGCCCTGAGCTCACTATTTAGGCCAGGCAAGCCTGGAACTCAGCAATCCTCCTGTCTCTGCCTCCCGAGTGCTGGGATGACAGACGTGAGCCACCAAGCCCGGCACTGTGGTATGTGGTATTGATTGCTGGTGGGCGTGAGTCACCACGCCCAGCACTGTATGTGGTTACCGGGATCAAACTCAGGGCCTTGTGCTTGCAAGTCAGGCGCTGGAACCACTGAGCTAAATCTCTGGCCCCTCAAATTTTTCTTTTTAAAAAAATTATCTGATTTTGTTGTTTAGGGGTTAGCCTCCTTTCTCATTCCTGTTAGTACCACAGTTATGAGCTTTCCCCTTTACTTTTCTTTTTCTCCACATGGAAAAATACAAATTATATATTTAATATACTCGTATCTTCTTTTCAGTTTAATAGATATTTATCAAACATTTGTTTTCCCAGTTACTGTTTTAGGAATTAAAGAGATACTGTATCAGTGTTGTCTGAAAAATTACTTTACTTATAAAAGAAACCTCGTAACTTTTTTTTTTTTTTTTAGGCAGGGTCTTGCTTTGTAGTTCAGGCTGGCTCTGAGCTCACTATGTAGCCGAGGCAAGCCTCGAACTCAGCAATCCTCCTGTCTCTGCCTCCCGAGTGCTGGGATGACAGGTGTGAGCCACCACGCCCGGCCCTTGTAACTTTCTTGCATTCAAATGATTTGTGCACTAACAGGGCTTTTTTTTTTTTTTTTTTTTTTTTAGTCAGACAAAAAATTGTATTTTTCATCAGTTAATATAATAAATCTTTTTCCATTGTGGATGTTACCTTTTTCCCTCAAGGCGGGTTACCCAGCCGATTTGGTGTGCATATCAAGTTTAGACGGAAAAGGAGATCACTTTGCTGTCCAGCCAGGTCAGTCCAGTGAGTCACAGAACCAATGAGGAGACCAGGACCAGCCCCAGCTGGCTCTCACACCTGAAACCCCCCTGAAACCCTCCTTCCCTCCCCTTACAAGTCCCTTTCTTTTATCCTGGCATGTGAAACACAAGCCTAAGAGATAAGATTTTAATTTAAAAAGAAATTTGAAGAAGTGTTTCTGTCCTAAAAATAGTATCACGGCAGCATGTCTTTTCCCTGAGGTGAAGTTAGCGTGGAAAAGGTGAATACTTTCTAAAAGGAGAACAGAGGGAGGGTAGAGAAGTGAGCCGGCATTGCGTCTTGTTTATTTGTTTGCTTGTTTTTAATTGATTTTATTGGTGCATTTTATGCATCCATTTTGACCCCATTGAACATTGAGAATTTGGACCTGTACATGACACATCGTGATCCTTATTTCTTCCCTGCCCCTGCCCTCCTGACAACCTCCACTGTACACACAAGCTTTGTTTCCTTTTTTTTTTTTTTTTTTTTTTTTTTTTTTTTTTTTTTTTTTGAGACAGGGTCTTGCTTTGTAGTTCAGGCTGGCCCTGAGCTCACTATGCTGCCCAGGCAAGCCTGGAACTCAGCAATCTTCCCGCCTCTGCCTCCTGAGTGCTGGGATTACAGGCGTGAGCCACTACGCCCAGCTGCTTTGTTTCCTTTTTTATCATCAAATTTTCTCTTTCCCTTCTTTACTTTCCCCTATCCACTTGTCCCTCTTCCTTTTGAACATTTCTTCCTACTTCACAGTACCTATCATACAGTTTTTATAAAATGGAATATTATTACTCAGCCATAAAAAATGATAAATTTGCATCATTTATTCTTAAATAGATGAAGCTTGAGGGCATTCCCGTAAATGAAATAAATAAGACACAGCTCTGTAGATACTGTATCTTTTCTCTAATATGAGAGCCTGAAGGTATAAATGAATGTGGAATCATTTACTTTTGTAAAATTCCTATGAAAACTTAAGAGAACAGAGAAGGGCATTAAAAAATAAAAATTAAGTGCAATTTCATTCTATATAGGAAATCAATGATAACTTTTTGGTATGTTTTCCAGATGATTTTGAATGCATGTGTACAATTAGAGGTTCATATTTTTTGCTTTTGGTTTTGTGAGATAGGCTCTTGCTATATAGTTCAGGCTGTCCTTGAACTTACTTGTGGCATAGGCTGACCTCAAACACACTGATCCTCCTGCCTCAGCTTCCTGAATGTTGGGATTACAGGCATGCACCACCACACCCCACAGAGGTCCATATTTTTAAAAGCCTTCTGTAGCAACCCTTCTGCACTTATCATTAAATTATATGACATACATACAGTCATTTAATTAATCATAATATTTTCAATTAACCACTACCTTAAAATGTACTGACTTTCTTTTTCACATGTGCCTGTGTAGGTGTTTGTGTGAGCATGTGTCCTTATTTGGTCAAGTTTTCTCACTAGAAATTCTTGGAAAGAAGTTTACTATGCAAAAGGGTATACAAGTTTAAAAATTTGCATACTGCTGCAGTTTACGTGAGTGCCAATTCTAGTTAAAAATCTATATTTATAATATATTTTTAATTTATGCCAGTCTATTAGGTTAAAACACTTTATTGTCTTAATCTGTTACTAGCAGTACTGAATATCTTTTCATATATGTATTAACTATTCCTACTTATTTTCTTGTGTGTCAATAGCCTACTCTCCTTTCTCTTCCATTTTTTTTTTTTTTTTTTTTTTTTTTTTGAGACAGGGTCTCACTTTGTAGTTCAGGCTGGCCCTGAGCTCACTATGTAGCAAGGCAAGCCTGGAGCTCAGCAGTCTTCCCGCCTCTTCCTCCCAAGTGCTGGGATTATAGGCATGAGCCACCACACCCCACACTGCAGTATGTGCTGTTGATTGCTGGTGGGCGTGGGCGTGAGTTACCACGCCCAGCATTGTATGTGGTTACTGTGATGGAACTCAGGACCTTGCGCTTGCGAGGCAGGCGCTGGAACCACTGAGCTAAATCTCCGTCCCTCTCCTCCATTTTTTAATTGTGGTTTTTCTCCATTCCTTTTGATCTGTAAAAGTGTTTGTTGAGGATATGAATCTTTTATCATACATACATTTTTCCAACAAATTATTCATTTTGGTCATAGTTGCTTTTGCCATTCTCCACATGAAAGTTTTATTGGTTTGGTTTGTTGGTTGGTTGGTTGGTTAGTTTTTGTGTGACTTGGTTATTTTTAGACAAGGTCTCCCTAAGTCACCAAGTGGCCCAGGCTGGCCGTGAACCTGAGATCATGCTGCCTTAGCCTCCCATGGTTCTGGGTTTGCAGGCATGTGCACCATGCCTGTCCAGAAGTTGTTGAGTAGTCAGATTTACTAGTTTCTGGATGCTTCTAGGTTTCATGTCACACTTCCAAAGTCCATGTTTAATCTAAGTATTACTTTAAAATCCACGTAAATATATCCTGTTACTTACATAATTTTCCAAGAACTTCTTGGTTTTTGTTTTTGACTCTGGCATAGATTCAAGAGTCTCACACATAGCTAGTCCCCCAATAGCTATGTTTTGTTTCTGTATTGGGTTAGCAAACCCACTGATCTATATTCCCAACCTCAATTTAATTTGTTTCATTTTATTTTAAGTTGCTCAGACTGGCCTCAGACTTGGAATTCTTATGCCTCATCCTTCCAGGTAGCTGGGATTATAGACAGGTGCCACTGTGCCTGGCTTTCAGTCTTTGGTTGGTTTTGGTTTGTTGGCTTGTTGATTTGTTTGTTCCAGTACTGGAATTTGAATTCAGAGCTTTTAGGCTGAGCTACATTCCCAGCACTTTTGTGTTACTGTTTGCTTTGTTTTGACATTTGGGTTTTTTGGACGTTTTATTTGTTTGTTTTGTTTTTTGAGACAAAGTCTTGCTATGTTGCCCAGGATGGGCTCAAGCTTACTACATTTGTGCCTCAGCCTCCCAGTTCTGAGACTGTAGGACTGGGCCACAGCACTCGGCTTCGGTGAGCGTCTTTATGTTAACATTCATCGTTTAGTAGATACTAGTGGTCAAACTTAGCTCTAGAGGCTCACGCGCAAACGCTGAAGACATCAGTAAAAACACACGTGCAAGAGTCCCTGCTGTAATAGCAGCTGGATGAGCAAAAATGGAAAACACAACAAGGAAAAGGGAATATCCTAGGCTGAAAGTGTTGGGAACACCTGGACCTAACAGGTGCTACGTAGGCTGTAGCTTGGAAATAAGGAGGAGGCATTTACTTGACACCAGAAAGGTTAGGTCACCATGAGGAGAGGCGCCCTACACAAACATCAAGGAAGAAATGAGGTCATCATAGTGCTTACGGATGCTCAGTGTGCCCAGCACTGTGTGCAAAGCAGTATGTATTATTTCTTTTCATTTTCACAACCACTGAGTTGTCTCCATTTAACACTAATTCCTTAGCTAGTCACCAAGTAAATCCATTCCTTAGCCCATCACCATGTCTACTCACACTTTATTTATTAAATAAAGGAGATTAGATTGTAAACTACAAAGTGAGTTTTTTTTTAAATGGTGGCGGATTAAATTTTTAAAATTTTCTTATAGTAAAAAGTACATTGCCGGGCCGGAGCGTTAGCTCAGTGGTTCTGGCGCCTGCCTCGCAAGCGCAAGGTCCTGAGTTCGATCCACGGTAACCACATATAATGCTGGGCGTGGAGACACACCCACCAACAATCAACACCGCATACCACAGTGCTGGACGTGGTGGCTCACGCCTGTCATCCCAGCACTCGGGAGGCAGAGACAGCAGGTTGCTGAGTTTGCGGTGGCTTGCCTGGGCACCATAGTGAGCTCAGGGCCAGCCTGAACTACAAAACGAGACCCTGTCTCAAAAAGCAAAAAAAAAAAAAAAAAAAAAGTACATTGCCATTAATAACCCTCAAAATACTCCTCTCACTTCAAATGTACATCTGCCATCATTCCAGCCACTGTCTGAAGTTCTAGAAGTTTTCCTACATGAATTAATTTATATGACATACATACAGTCATTTAATTAACCATAATATTTTTAATTTATATGACATACATACTGTCATTTAATTAACCACTCCCTTAAAATGTACTGACTTTCATTTGTGCATGTGCCTGTGTAGGAGTTTGTGTAAGCATATGTCCTTATTTGGTCAAGTTTTTTCACTAGAAATTCTTGGAAAGAATTCAGTAATTACATAGTGTGACAGCTGTAGTTGAGCTGTCACAGCTACCTTGTTTTCCGAATTGATTCAGAATGGTTTAAATTCATTTGATTTTGGAGAAGAGCCAGAAGCAGACCATGCCAGATCTAGTGAATGAGGTGGGTGAGGACCCACTGTGAGGTCTTTGTAAGCCAGCCTTTCCACTCGATGGCATTGGCAGCAGCATTCACTGTATTTTTTATCACAGCTCATAAAGACACTCACAGAAGACTTCCAGAACTGCTCCAGAACGCGGCAAGAAAATTAGGATAGTGTCTTTGAAGTTAGGGGAGGATTTTGAGGAGAATTAATGAGAATGTGTCTTTCCTCGTAATAAATTTTTCATTGGAACTCAACTTTTATTTTAACATTCATTGTATGTTTTGACCAATCTTTGTATCAAGGATGCCATCAAACTATCCTAACTTGCATAAGATTTTTTTTTTTTGAGACATGGTCTTGCTTTGTAGTTCAGCCTGGCCCTAAGCTCACTATGTAGCCCAGGCAAGCCTTGAACTCAGAAATCCTGACTCTGCATCCCAAGTGCTGGGATTACAGCCATGAGCCACCACACCTGGCATTGTGGTATGTGGCTTCCTGGGATCGAACTCAGGACCTTATACTTGCTAAGCAGGTGCTGGAACCACTGTGCTAAATCTCTGGCCCTGCATAAGATTTTTGAAGAGCTGAAATTCGGGAAGCAAGTGTAGAAATCTTAATGTTGGAATGAAAAAAAAATTCCATTCCAAGGTCACTTTAGTAGCATGCTAGGATGAGTGGTTTGATGAGGAAGAGCCTGGACCTGAGCTTCCCACACTTTGATGTGCCTGGGAACTTGTGGGGATCTTGGTAAAGTGTAGATTCCGATTTGGCAGGTCTGAAGTGAGAACGCTGATTACATCTCACTCACAGGCCCTGGATGACACTGGTGTAGTCTCTCGAACACACTTTGCAGTTTGGGAAACGAGAGGGCCTTGGATAGTACTGTCAAGTGTCCCCTTTGCTGATGAAAATATCCTGTTTCCACATTGTTCAATAGACACAGGAGGCTACTGAGCACTGTCTGGGTGAAAATCTCTTCTATGGAAGATCACAAGGTCCTGGTGGGACAGAGGAGGAGGCAGAACTGAGAAAGTTTATACCTAATAGATGTGCCAAGATTTTGTATATTCTAATTTTAAAGAGGTCAGGTGTGCATATGGCTGCCTCCTCTTCAGTAATTACATAGTGTTCTTCTTTAGATGACTGGATGCCAATTAAAATCTGTCTAATGCACTAGGCTTTAACTCTCTATGCCATTACACATGAAAACTCTACTAATTTATAACTGAATGTGAAATACAATGATATAGTGATAAAGGTTTATCCAAGATTTATTGTACTTTTTTGGCCCTTACATACTCATTTTTTGTGTTTTCAACTGTACAGTTGGAAGATTTTAAGGGTGATCAATAACCTGCAGTTGTTGACTGAGGAGAAGGTAAAAGAGCGTCGGGGTCACCTCCCTCCTCACCAAGGTGCAATACTCGACACTGAAGAGTGATGGAGGAGAGGTTTATCTTGGCTCAGGCCTGGAGAGGGTCCAGGGGCTCCCTCAGCAGGGGCTCCAGGACAGGAAGGGTGTGTGGGGGAGGCTCCGACAGAGAAAAGTCATGAATTCACTCACTGGGATGGGGAGCAGAGGGTAAAAACCAGGGAGGGAGGTAGCGTCCTGCCAGGTCACACCCCAGCAAGTGACTGCCTCCCATGGGCACTGCCAGCTCGGAAGTCCTGAGAGGACCAACCCACTGACTGATCTGAAGGCCCACAGGACCCCGTCACCGTCCAAAGGCTGCACCTCTGAATGCGTGAGGCCTCGGGGGACACTGCCGACCCATCACTGATCTTTCTTCAGAGGACTTTTTATCTGGGTGGAAGTTAGCCTGATGTTCTAGTTTAAAAAGAGGTTAGGAAATTCCAGTAAGGCAGTATTAAATACACGTCAAGATAAATGTTAGCGTTAAACTACTTTAAAATGACATATCATTTGAGCAAAGTCTGAAAACCCAAAGAATTTTCCTTCCTAGAGAATATCAAAAGTCATGTAGAGTTTTCTGTTTGGCTGGTTTCAAGCAGGGATAGTGGTGCTTGGGATTGAACCTAGGGCCTTACGCTGAGCCACATCTGCACCATCCCCTCCCTGTTGTTTTATTTTTGCTTTTTGTTGTTGTTTTGTTTAGATAGGGACTCACTGAGTCACTGAGTTGCCCAGGCTGGGCTAGAACTTGCAAGCCTTCTGCTTCAGTTTCCCGGAATGCTGGGGTTACAGGGAGAGTGTGGGATAACAGGAGGTTTCTCCACCAAACAAGGAGCTGGAACTCAGAATGTCTTGCTGTAAACTCAGTTGCAGAAACTGAATTGAAGCCTACGTGGTGCCCTCTGTATCCCATGTTTTCTCAGAGAAACAACTGTTTGTATGAGGTCTCCCAGCTTGTACATGTTCTTTGAGTTGAAGGAACATCAAAGAAAACAAAAATTTCATAAGAATATATTATGCTAACATACCTTTTCATTTTTTTTTCTCCTTTTGGCTAAGTTTCTTCCAACAAATAATTGACTTGACAACAGATTTTTAAAACAGCTTTATTGAGCTACCATCATATGCCGAGAGTTCTCCTGGGAATCGCACAGGTCGGTGAGGGTTAGAAGAGTCGTAGGTATGAACCTGTCATCCTACTCAGTGTGAGAATATTTCCATGACTTCCACAAAACAGACTCCTGCAGCTTTTAACACTCGTCTCTCATTTCTAACATCCCAGTGGTTTTTCACTTACAAAACATCCTTCTGCAAAATCTAAAATTTTTAAGGAGATAGTTTGGTCATTCATTTTCCAGTGACTAGAAATAACTCAGCGTTATTTTCCTGATAAGCTCCTGATACATGCCACTAAGCAAAGAGCTGGTCAAATGTTCAATATGACTTTTCATTTGAAAAATACATGTGCAGTTATTTAATCCTTCTGAAGAGCTGCTTCCGATGACTCCTAGAGGAAGAACCATCCAGATGCACAAACCAGGCTGCTCAGCAACATA
Source organism: Thryonomys swinderianus (assembly GCA_004025085.1). Taxonomy (NCBI): domain Eukaryota; kingdom Metazoa; phylum Chordata; class Mammalia; order Rodentia; family Thryonomyidae; genus Thryonomys; species Thryonomys swinderianus. The sequence continues at coordinate 14,195 of PVIC010013920.1, read as the reverse complement.
CGAGTCCTCTAGATCTGGCGAATGTAACCTGTCAAATGCAGGTTCATTGTAGTTGTGATTCCTTAGCCATCATCCGTGCTACTTCTGCGTAGATTTCCATTTATGAACATTTACCTCTCTCGTCTACTTTGAAATTGGTTATGGTCCTAGCAGTATATCTGCAAGTCAAAGTTAGAAGGTAAAACATGCCAGCCTTTGTGCTGCAGGAGAATTCGACCATTTAAATGTAGATGGCAAAATAAAATGTGTGGCAGCATTGCTTTTTGCTTTTTGCTTTTTGGACATGTTTTTGTAATGAAAGCGATGTTTTATTAGATTTTAGAACACAGCCAAGCAATGAATTATACACCAGTTTTCACTGGAGCTTCTTTCCTTACTCTCAGATGCATTACATTCATAAAATGCATCTGAAGTGGAATGTAGCATTTTAATACTAATATGATTTTTATCAGACTGTAGAAAAATGTGTTTCCTATATTTAAGTAAGGAAAACTTGTCAAACTAAAATTTTGGAATCGATACATTGATATTTTATCTATGTAGAGGTAAAATTAAGTACACAGTTGAAGGTGATTCAGTGTTGAATAGGGGTTCAGAATGAGAGAGTTTACCTCTAACAGAGAAGGAGCAGGGTAGTTCAGTGAAGCATAGGAATGTCGCTAAGTCTCTGAATCTGAAATGGAGGAAGTCTATTGAAAACCCAATTTCAGACAGTTGTATTTTTTTATTTTTAAGAACAGAACTTCATAGAAATGAAATTCTGCTGTGTGTGTGTGTGTGTGTGTGTGTGTGTTTGTGCCCATGCACATGTGTTCCTTTAGCATCCACTGAAATTTTGGCTGTCTTGACATGTTTGTACTCTGTCTTGACTTTCAGTATGAACTCTATTTATTTGTAGAAAAGATAGAGGTCACTCAAATTCACTTCATCCTATAGTCAACTAGAGAGTGTATCAGTGGCATATGAATTTAACATACAAGGGAAAGGCTATATATTTTTATTCAATTTTTTTGCCACTATAAATTTTTGTTCTTTTTTGTTAGCATAGGATAAACGTATTTGTTTTGAGAATATCCTACTATTATATATCAAAAATCACCACTAAGTTCAAGATATTACACATGTATATAAATTAGAAAAATTACTCTCCTCTCATAAAAAATTATTTTGTTCTTCATATGAGTTTAACAAAAGTAAATAATATATGAAAAATAGTACGTTCAAGCAGACCATTTTTACATTTAAATGTAGGAATCTCTGTCTTGAAAAATACTGAAAAAAAATTTTTTTAAATCTTTAACATCAGCTCAACTTCAGTGAGTCCCAAACATAAATATTTTCTCTGTGAAATACAGTGATATTTTCTGTCTTTTAGGCTATAATTTTTGCAGACTGTAACTTAGGATTCATGACAAATGGAAAGCATAATACAGTCATTTGCCATTTCAGTGCTATGTTATGTAAATATTTAGCGTTATAGATGTCATTGTTTTACATTAGAAGTACTGAGAGTATTGTGTTCTGATAAAACTATAACATACAGAATAATGCAAGGAAATTTTCTTAAAACACTTGCTAAATCTCTAGGAAGTTTGAATGTATTTAGTGTAACTCTGAATTCTACTGACTCTATGGCCAAAGTTTCAGAATATAAAGGATCAAATAAAATTCTCTTCTTTAAATGTTTATTGTATCATCATCTTCAAACACCTATAGCTTGCTCACCTTGTCTTTCTACCTTAAAAATAAGACTCCGCAGTTTCTTTTTATTGCCTTAAGTAAGATAACCAACCCCTATCAGAAAATGAAGTGCCGTCTAACTGTCCATCACGCCTTCAGCACTTAAATTTATTGAGGGGCTCTGGAGGGCCGGACCCTGTGAAAGAGACAGCACTGGACAAGATAACACACTCCTTACCCTCCTAGAGATTAGAATCTTTTGGAGAAAAGAAACCCTGAGCCATTTTTTATAATCAGAGTGACTATTTTAAAAAGAGAACTGTAGTAAGCTAGGAAAGTGCATAAAAGGCAGAATTGACTGAGTCTAGACATTAGAAAGAGATTTTCCTGCTAAGACCTGAATAATAACTAGGATTATGTATTTTAGCAACTGCTGACATAGGAACAAATTTTAAATGTTACCATATAATCTTAAATATGATGCAAAAATCAATTGTCAGTATCATGAAACTATATTGTGATATAAAGATAAAAATCTACACCTATCTCTGGGAAGATAAATATTTGATATTCATTGGTTTTCTTTGTTGACTTAAGCTAGAATTATTGCTTTTAACATCTGGAAGTGGGGGAAAAGTTACTTTGGAAATCTAGGTAACTGAATCTAAATTATCACAACAATTTATAGCTTTTTCTGTTTGTTCCTTTCTCTTAATTTCACATAGCAAACGTGCGTGTTTTAAGTACATGCACAAAATGGCTTTAAAAACTGTGAAAGTTCTTTTCAAACATCCACAAGAACCCTATTAATCAATTTTGAAGAATTTTTAAAAGTGTGCGTGTGTGTGTGTGTGTACACATCCATGTGTTTTGCTTGTATTTTTAAAACAGGAGATAAAAAGTAATGTTTTGTATTTGATCTCTCAAGGTGTCAGTCCAACTTCCATTATTGAGCTCGAGCTAAAGGGGAAAGAACATTACTCTGAGGGCCTCCCATCGTGCGTTTTAAACTCATACAAGGAATCAAAGAACAATTATAAAATTTACCTGGATCTACTTCTCCATCATAGTTAAATGTTTTTTGAGAAAAGAGTCATTTCTCCGTTTGTTCATTTAGAGCTCAAAGTCTCCACTATTCGCTGTCAGATTTCACACCCACGACTTATCTAGCTTTCCAGAGAGGGGACTAATTAATGTTCCCCTGCTGTCAGCGCTCCTCCGGAGCCCCACGTGATGCCTCCGCGAGACTGGGCTTTTCTCTTGCCCTAACACCTCAGCGCAGCCTGGTGCTTCCTGCTCTGCCCTTAACAGGAAGCGCTTTCTACCTCTCTCACTTGCAGAAAGGCTCCTCTGCCTCGAAGGAAAGAAGGCCTTTCCGGTCTAATCCTCCACTTTCCAAGGTGACAGAAAGAGGCTCCTACATGGAACTTCTGAAATGTGAACCTCTTGCTTCTGAAAGGAAATGATACAAGTTATTTTAAAGTTATTTTTCAGGTTTTTGTTTTGCACACATTTCTTATTTTAATCATTTCCCATATTGCAGTCAGGTTAGTACCATGAAACTTAACTAATCTCGATCATGAAATCACAAAGACATCAGTAAGACATAATCTTTACCACAATGATATCACTATCTTATGAAACAAAATATGTCAGATTTGCATATCATATTACAATGCATTTTTGAATACTGCTTTTAAGTACCAAATCTTAGAGCATCAAGATGATTTGAGTCTTATGTACACTGATATATCATTTTCTAGCTGTAATTTTGATCAGGATACTTAATTTGCATAAACTTGAATTTCCTCATCAATATAAACAGGTTGAATAATAATATAACCTTTGGGAGTATTTTACAGAATTATCAGTATCCCTTGAGAAATATAAGTACTCAGCTGCTATTGTTATTATTTCTTTTAACAACCTAGTAAAACATATTATTCACAAGCATGGAAAAGAAAAAATGTTAGAGCCAGGAAATCACTGACTTCTTCAGTGTAAGGACCAGTAAATATTTAGAAAGGGAACCATGTAACAGGTCTCCTTATTTGAATCTAGAATTTTCCCCATTATATCATAGGGCATTTTTTTCTTGTAAGATACAATAATTTGTAGCTGGTATTTGGGTAGAAAAATAAGTAACAGTGACAAAATGAGAAATGTATTCAGTTTTGAATTCTCATTCTGTGATACCTGTGTTTGTCATGAGAAAGGTCTCAGCAGATGTTATAATATCCCTGACATGTAACTTCAGTCCTTCGTTCACAAATAAAGGATAGTTCTGCCGGCAACAGTATCTACCTAAATCTTAATACTGTTGTTCAGAGTTTTTTCATTCCTATCCTTGCCTTCTATTTATTTCAAGACATGCTGATTCTTTCTTTTATATTAATGCTATACACTTTCCTTTTAAATACATCAACACACTTCTCATTCATTTCAAAGAAAAATATATAAATGAATATATAAATGTAAAGTATTTATAAAATAATGCTGCCAGGGTTTTAAATGATGTAATGAAGGATATAAGTACCTTTTTGAAATAGATATATGGGAATCATGGCTGAAGGCGCTGAAAATGCTCTATCTTCTATTGGGTCCCTTAATTTCATTCTAGATCTTTAATTGTTTTGTTAACTACATTTCTAGTTTGAATAAGCTAATGTGCGATAGAGGTACTGAGCCCGTGTGTCTATACAACGAACCATATTACTTCAGTGACTTCAAGTAATCACCAATTTTACAATTCTTTTCTATTTTTAGAGTAAAGATATTTTGGGAGGCTTTTTGCTTCTTCAGAGAAATTCTTTTTGATCTTAGAAAAGAATCACATATAGAGAAGCATTGCGTGTTTAAAATGGGAAAGTGGGACATTTATTTTTAGGTCGGGAGAGCGAGACCACCAAGCGCGGAAGCAAGCTGCACCGCGAGCCAGTCTCCTGGAGACCAGGGACGGAAGTTTCCTCTGTGCTTCACTTTGAAGTACATCTCCACAGATGCTCCATAAATAACCAGTAATGTCAGTTACGTTGATAATTAAGGCAGAGTGCTTTCCAAGTGATCGCGGATGAGTGGGGACCCGGGAAGACCTGGGCTTCCCAAGGCCTTTGCCCGCCCTGTCTGCAGGTGAGACGACAGCGTGTACCTGGCTGAGGCTGGAACCATCCACCAGAAGTGCGGTAGATTCCGCAGCTCTTTGCGTCTCACATGCCACAGAACTTAATAAGCTGGAGCTGGAGGGGCAACTTGCTGATTTTTTTTTCTTTATTGAATGATGAACAAACCCCAGGAGCAGCTTGTTCCTAGATTTCTGGATCTCCATTACTTTGTTTCGTGTCCACTTAAAAACCACAAGCCTACACATGAATGTATATGCGTGGATGCATGGGGGACCACATGGGCCTTCTCAGAGGTGATGCACTGGAGCACAGGAATAGCATGAAGGGGCGCATTTCTGGATTTTCCTATATTTAAATATCCTAACATTCCTCTAAGAATATTCCCATTTTGTTAGTTGGATCTTTTAATAATGGTGATTTAAGTGCCTTAAAATTTCAAGGAATTATCAATTTCAGATCCTATGTTCCCTGATGTCTTTTTTTAAAGTCAAAAAAAGAAAAAGAAAAAAGAAAAAGACCATGCAAGATTAAAAAGTAAGAAAAACCTTGAAGTAAGTTGTTAACATGCATAAACATTGTTACATAAAAGCTGCTATAGAAGAGAAACTAATGAAGACTGAGTTAGGACTCAGGCTGGAGCCGGGGGTTTGATGGCAGAGCTGCTAACTGTCCCTGATGAAACTGTCAGTCACATTTCATTTTACTAGTGAAGCCCACATTCCGGCAACCTGAATAGATTACAAGTCATGCAAATTATTTCACTCCATATTTTGTATGTTCTCGAAATAGAAGAGGTGATCAAACTATTCAGTGGGTGTTTAAATTTAAAATAATCATTATACTAAAAGATATGTTGCCATTCATTCCCATCAAAATACTCCTCAATTTGAGCAGCTTTATCTCCTTATTCTTAACGCTTTCCGCAGCATTTTTGGAAGTCCTCTTTCATGGATGCCTGTAAGAGTTGTGATCAAACAGGGGGAATGGTGCTGTCCCGTGAGTGGCCTCTAACAGAGAGGTAGGCTTGTGGGACAGTCGCGATGTGACCCCTCTACACAGTCACTGGGTCTGCACCGGGTCATTTCCGCTCTTCCCAAGTCAAAATGACCACAAAATGTGAATGTTCTGCATGCGTACAGGACACTGCAGTAGCCACAACAATGCAATAAAGACATTCATGACAAAAGGCTTTCCAGAACTGCTTCTGAAAGAAAGACTAGGACAAGTGATTTGAAACAAAAGAAAGTATTTTGAGGACAATAACAGCAATGTATCTTTTAGTGTACTACTTTTAAAATTTAAATATTCAGGCCAGAGATATAGCTCAGTGGTTCTACCGCCTGCCTTAGCCAGCACAAAGACCTGAGTTTGATCTCCGGTAACCACATGGAACAGTACTGGGTGTTGTGACTCACACCCACCAGCAATTAGTACCACACACCACAGTGCCAGCATGGTGGCTCATGCCTGTAATCCCAGCACTCAGGAGGCAGAGGCAGGAGGATTGCTGAGTTCAAGGCTCGTCTGGGGTACATAGCAAGCTCAGGGCCAATCTGAACTACAAAGCAAGACCTGTCTCAAAAAAAAAAAAGTGGCAAATAAATTTGAAAAAAATTTATTGACTATATGTTTTTAAGTTATACTTTATCAATCTTGATAGAATAGTTTTTAATACTGGCGATTATTGCCTCAAAGGCTATCCAGCTCAATAATGACTCACTCACCTGTTCAGAGTTGACTGGAATGTTCTTCCCATTAGACTAGAGTGCTTCTTTCAGTGAGTGACAGACTCAGAAATGTGAAAAAACTTGGTGAAAAATTAGGAAAATATCTACCTTAGAAATTTTAATTCCCTCAATGTCAGAAACAACAGCTTGATTTTAATCAGACTCTGTCACCTTCAACATTGGCCATCAGTGGCCAGCTGGAATTATCATTCCCAAAAAAGCATCCATAGTTGTCCTGTGCTATAGCTGCATAGTTAAAAAAGAAAAATGTAATGAATTTTAGAAGTAGAATTTTAAAGTACGATAATTTATAACAGAATATGAATGAAATACAGAGGAAACAAACTTATAAGTTAAAATACTACTTTCCATGAAGCTATTTCAATAATTAATGTAATCCCATGAATGATGTCATGTCAAAGAGATGGAAAGGAAAAAGTCATAAAATATTGGCAGCCACTTTATTCCTTCGTATTTCTTCCTCCAAAATCTGTTCATTCATAAAACCCTATGATTCCAGAATGTCATCTTGTAATTCTCAGAGGAACTTGCTACACTGTGTTAATTCCATTGATATCAAAATACTCTTCAGTTGGCAAAGAGGGCAATCCCCTTTCTCAATGACAGCTAGAGAACATATTAATATGAAAAGTTTCAAAAGAAATACTAATTTTAAAATAACCACATCTGGGTCAGCAAGGTATGGACTGTTGAAATAATATTAGTCTTAAAAGTTAATAACAAATAATAATGGATTCGAATGCCAACATGTTGCTGAACACATTCTGTCAACATGTATATAAACACAGCAGGAAATCCAAAACAAAAGCTAATTTATGGAAAGCTATGTATTCCTAATGACAGTTTAGACCAGTAGGGGTCCGAATTACAAACTGCAGTCTTTACATGCTATGCTTTCGTTTTACATAGAAAACTTAGTTGAGCTGTGGAACCATGTATCATATCAAATCATAGCCCTACAGTTAAGAGTACGTTTTCTTATTTTTCTGTAAAAATCTAATTATTCCACATATGCATCATGTATATGTATGTATTTGTGAAACTGAAACAAAGAAGGAAAAATTATGCTTTCAAAACCTGTGATACCAGGGAATCATGCATAAAACAATAACTTAACTCTGTAATATTCTTTCAAAACTAAAACCAAAGGAACACTTGTCTTCTAATATGTTAATTTCCTTTTATTCTTTTATTGTTTCTATAATTTATTTTGTGAGGTTTTTAGCAGTATTAAGGAATGAACCCAGAGTTTTACACTAAGGTATATCCCTGACCCTTTTAAAAAGTATTTTTTATTTGAGAACACAGTCTTGCTTGCTTGCTAAATTGCCCACACTGGGCTGGAACTTGCTATCGTTACTGTCTTTGCTTCCCCGAGTGCCGAGATTACAACTGTGTGTTGTCACACTCAGGTTAATATGGTGATATCTTAATGGTCTCAGATATTTTTCTTAAATGCTCAGTGATCAAATATATTTCAAAATATATTGACACAATGTATAAATCTAGAAGAGAACTTAACACACGTTAGTAAACCTTTCAATATCAGTAGGAGATAAAGGCTTGGTAACTTGCAGCAGTTCCACATAGAGCCATAATTGAGACTGGGACCCAGATACCTTTTGATGTAAAGGAAAGATTCCACAAGAGCCCATAATGTTGAAAACAGTACCTTTAACTGTAAGAGCGCATACCCTGGTTTTATTTGTACTACCTCTGGTAAGAGGTTCTGCATGGATTATTTTCAGAAATACTGTCATTGGAAAGGTGTACCATGGTAGAGGCAAGGTAAGTTGGAAGAAAGGGAGACTAGACCTTAGCTTGTTGAATGAACCCTTGAGGTTTTAGACACTAAACAAAATTGGATTGCAGATATTTTCAGGATGATAATTTAAAAACCCATTTTGCTTCCCAGGCAGTGGTTCACATGTTATCTTGTACTTCTTGTTTTTGTAAGAAAGTGTGCTTGATCTTGTAATATTAGACAGCATTTAGGCCGTAGTGTCGGGCCTGCTAAGAACTGTGATGTAGGTTGCCAAAACCTCCACGTGGACTCTTCAGGCTGCTGGTGGCATTAGCTGCCTTCAGGTCACCGATGGCAAGGGTGCCTGCTTCTCTGTTCCCTTCACAACATCCCCTGTAATTTGCTCCAAGCTTCTGGCAGATTGCTGGACTCTGCTGCCAGCTGTCGCCACCCTCTTCCCCATCCATACTTGGCAGGATCTGAGAACTCGGGTATGCCAGTGGAAATAATAGTAGCTGTGGTAACAACTTCAGTGGCATGGTCCCCAGAGACAGGATCAAAATTTGGCCCTTTTTCTCTCAACATGAAACTAAAATGCCATTGAATTTGCTACTTGGTGGTATATAATTTTCTTTAATTACACATTTTTTTTGTTTGAAGTGTTCTCCATGCTGGCCTACGAGTGTCAAAGCAACATACATATCCTGGTTAAAAACATTGGCATGCCCCCTTTTTATGAGAAGGTTAAAAAAAAACTGTAATGCCATGAGATCAGTTCAGCCTCATAAAAGAAAAAGGTTGCATGTAGCAATCCCTCTCACTTAAGTGGACTTTGATTCTGAAAGAAAATCTGCATAAAAGTTTACTGAAAGGTCTTCAATAACCTGTTGTCTCAAAATTATTTCAAGTTGCAAGAGTTCCTTGCCTTTAGATTAACTGAAAAAAATCTATACCAGCAAAAACTACACAGCTATATCATGAGTTTTTTAATTACATAAGGAATAACTTTTAAAACTTGGTTAGAGATTAAGAGCATCACACAGTAACTTTAAAATATCCTAGAATAGACTATTTAGGTAACAGGTTTCAATAATTATTGATGGATTCCCAGCCATTTAATCACTCCTGTAGATGATGTTACTGTAATTTTTATCATTGACTTAAGTGGTAGTACAAACTTGTAAATTAATTAATGAAATTAATTTATGAATTAGTTTTGTAGATGGCAAATATCATATGTTACAATTTATCTAAAAGATACTTACTGAAGGGGAATAATCTTGAAAAACCTATGTTCTCTTGCCCTGGGAAAAAGAGAAAAATGATATTCAGTATATCCAAGGCTCTTTCTAACTGCTAGTAGTCTAAGACCTGCCAGTCACTTGTAATGCTCAGGAACCAATTCAGCTACAGAGACTCAGGTTTCCACAATCAATTTAAAGCAAAATACTGGAAAATCAGAGATTTGTATTGAACTTTTTGACTTGTTTTTATTTTCTCACAGCTAAAATTCTATATTTGAAAGTCATTTGTGTTGCTCAGCTTTTCCCTTTGCTGGTACAAAATGCCTAGCCCCTATGACTTAAAGGATCTGAGTTTTATTTGAATATATGGTTTAAAGTTTCAGTATGTCAGTGGCTCCAAGGCTAGAACATTGTGAAAGAGCGGTGGTTGGGAAGACGGGTACAGGAGAGGAGCACAGTGAGAGAGATACTCTCCAAAGTTATGCCCCGTGACCCAGCTCCTCTGATGGGCCCCACCTCCTAACAGCACCTGCAGCTAAACATACCAGTAGATTCATCCAAGGACAAGTGTAGGACCCCATGACTCCATTAGCTTTCTGTCAACTCCAGTCAGGCTGACGATTAGGACTGATTGGCACCACTTCACTCCTAGTCAACTTGACACCACAAAACTTATCCTTAAACCAGGCTCTGAGACTCTGAGCTACAAGTTCACAAAAACCAAAGACCTAAAACCCAACAGGCACACATCAAATCCTCTAGCTGCATATGTGGCATCCAGGGGACGTGGTGGTGAGATGTGAGTTCCAAGAGCTGGGGTAGCCCCACCCCTGTGGCTTTACCTGGCGACGCCCACATGACCTCCACACCTGCAGCTCTCCTCAGCACGTGTTCTACATTCCTGGCATCTCCAGCTTTCTGAAGTCTACATTGAAGACGTGGCCTCATTGCCACAGCTTCGTGTACTCCCTTCTCAGTACCTCCAGGCAGGAATTCCAACTCTGTCACACATTTTTGCCTGCCTTCCCTTTGAAATATGATGAGGAGCCTCTGTGGCCCCCAAGCTGTTGTATTCTGCATGGCTGAAGAAGCATACTCATATGGCTGACACCAAGGTCTCATGGCAACATGAGCAATAGCCAGTCCCCCGGACCACAGCTGCAGTGGTCTCAGTTCCAGGATAGTCAACGGAATAAAATGAAATCAAGAAATCAATTCACAAGGTATTCCTTTTTCATCCTAGAGCCCAGGGGCTCTCTTCTTGAATGGAACATTTACACTTTTGCACCATGAGTCTCTCATAAATCAGATTTTTGTGCAAATTTTTTAATTGAATTCTTTATTGGTACATTTTATATACAGTTGACAATCACACTCAACATTGGGGAATTTGTACCAGTATATGACAGAGGTTAATTCTCATTTTTACCCATATCCCTACCTACCCACAATCTCCCACCTCTTATATACATGCTATTTCTTTTTCTTTCCAAATCATGTTTATTCTTTCCCCTCATTACATTCCCCCACCACATTCCCTTTGAATATTTGATATTTTACAAAATCTATCATGTAGTCTAGAACTCATTTACATCTACAGGTTCTCATACCAGAGAAAAGATACAGTATTTACATATGTGTGACCCATTTATTTCACTTATTAGTGTGTCCTCAAAGTGTATCCATTTGCACATAAATGAAACTTGTTCTTTATGGCAGAGTAATACTTCATTTTATTTAAAAAAAAAAACACATCTTCTTTATCCAGTCTCCCGTTGATGGGCATCAACCAACAACGCAACTTAAAGGAGGAGAGATATATTTCAGCACACAGCTTTAGAGGTTCAGTTGACGGTTATCTGGCCGCAAGACTGGAACATTACGATGGAGGGGCTTGATGCAGCACAACTGTTCATGGAAGCAGGGCACAAAGGAAGAGCATTGGTGAGAGACAGCCTCTAACACAGGCCCATAGTGACCCACCTCCCACTGGATCTCACCTCCTAACAGTATATTCAGCTATGAACATCAGTGGATTAACCCACTGATTAGTATAATGCACCCATGAACCCATCACCTTTCCAGAGTTGCCAACACATCATCCATTCACATGGAACTGAAACGGTTAAATCATAAAAGCAGTTGAGATGAAAGGAAGGCCAGGAAGGGCTTTGGTGGGTGTCACGTTTGAGGAATTCATGAAGGAAGAGTAGTATAAGTCTGTTGGTATGGCTTATGAAATGATAAAAACAGAAGCCTAAAATAACAATGGCAATATCATTACTCCAGATACCAAATTGCCCCATACTTAACAGCCCGAAAACAAAACATTATCTCAAGTTTCTGGAGTCATAAAATCTGGTCACAACTTCACTGGAAAATGCCTTTGGCCTGTGTTCTTTTAGATTGCATCAAAACAAGGGCTAGGGGTGAAGCCTCGCCCAGAAGGTCAGCTGCTACAGGAGGACTCTGGTTCCAAGTTCACTAGTCGGGTTATTTGCACACCTCAGTCTCCTACCACATAAGCTTCTTCATTTATGATGTGACAGCTGGTTCTCCCCAGGGCAAACATTGCAAGAGAAAGAATGAGCAACCAAAATAGAAGCTAAAAGTCTTTATAACCTAAGCTCAGAAGAGACATTCCATTATGTCCGCCATGTGCTTTCTATTACAGCCCAGTCACTAAATCAAGCGTACACTCAAGGGAGGGAGACATCCCAGGGAAGGGAGACCAGGAGACAGGGATTATTTAGAGCCATCTTAGAGGCCTCCTACTCCCCTGCCTGAACATGATGCTTATTTCTTGCTTACGTTATGTGTGCAGTGTGGTTCTTATCAAGCCAGTTGTGCTCACTCGAGGACCCAGACTAACAAAAACACTCCGCAGCGCATTTCTGTGAGCATTTCATGAAAACACAACAGATTACATGTGGTTTCCTAAAGCTTCAATCCAGAAGGGAGACATACTGTTGGTATGCGCATTTCTTTCTCCAAAGCACATTTATACCGCTTCCAAGGAGCAGGGAAGAGAAACCGTACAATATGAAATATTCATGAATTATCCCCTTAACTTCCACAGAAGGATTCAGTGAGGTTAACAGAAAAATAGCAGTGAGAGACCTAGGCAGAGAACAAGAGAATTATCAGGGGCTGATGAAGTATTGAAGACGGGTAACTAATATTGATAAGTGTACCTGAAATGCAAACGGGGTGAAAAATGATAAAAGGCTGCTAAATATAGCAATTCCAGAGAACTCTGAGAAAGAAGTTTTAGTATAAATTGGAAGGCAAGTCAAAGTGAGCAGAAAAGAGAGTGGGACAGAGAAGTACAAACTACAACGTGGTCTCTCCCTTTAAGATTCATGCCATCAAAAAGAGAGAGAAATCCCACAGAAATCAGAAGGAAATAAGAATTAAGAGATATGTTTAAATTCTTATCTGTCATTAAGCACAGTATTTATACTTTTCCTCAGAGCTCTGTGTGGTCTCCACATTCTGTTAACATTGTTGCTTATATGATCATCAAAATCATTGATAAACCTGCCAAAGAGCAGTGCATGCAGACCTCAGTGCCCAGTCACTGTTGGGCACCGGTCACAGGGCCCTGTGAGTCATGTTGCTGTCTGTGTCTGAGCCACACTCGTTCATCTTAGCAGCAGATTTCCTATGGAATGTAAGTCATAGTAGTTTTTGTTTTACTTGTTTAAAAAAATAAGATTTATGAAGTTAAAAGTGTACAGTTCAGTAGTAATAAGTACATTCACATTGTATAGCAAATCTCCAAAACTTTATCGGGGTGCAAAATGAAACCCTGCATCCATTAAGCAATTCCCATTTCTCCTGCCCAGCCACCATTCTATATTTGAGAACCTGACACCGTCCATATGGCATTTGTCTTTTGTGACTAACATACCTTATTTCACTTAACATAATGTCTTCAAGGCTCATCCGTGTTACTGACCAGACTTCCTTTTATGGTTGAATAATAGAGCATTATACATATGTACCATATTTTGTTTACTCATCTCTCGGTGGACATCTGGGTTGTTTTATTTGTTGACCGTTGTGAACAGTGCTAGGGTGAACACGCAGATATCCTTTGAGACTTTAGTTTTGATTCTTCAGGGTATAATCAAGATAGTACAGCACTCAACATTTTTAATTTTTTGAGGAATTGCCCTACTGTGCTCATAGAGGTTGCCACATGTTATAGTCTTACCAGAAATGCGCCAGGGTTTCAATTTCTCTATACTCTTGCTGAGAGACAAATCATAGTGTTTATTTTTTAATCAAATTCTTTATTGGTACATTTCATATACAGCTCACAATCACAGTCAACATTGGGGAATTTGTACCAGTATATGACATGAGTCAATTCTCATTTTTACCCATATCCCTACCCACCGATCATAATGTTTATAAACTACAAAGCAGCCTAGGAGATCCATGGCCGGCAGTTGTTAACATCATGCATCCATGTTTAATGACATTGTTTTCCTCCTGACACCTGAGATTGGCACCAAGGAAAACCTTGCCTTATTCTTTTTTCCTCTCCCTGTGGAGCAATTTTCCATTCTCCTGTGTACAGTGGCCTAGTTATCTCATGGGCCTATGAATGACTGTCAGATAACCTTATAGAGAAAACAGCACTTGCAGG
>PVIC010013919.1:0-30544 GCA_004025085.1 Thryonomys swinderianus | reverse complement strand
GACAAAGCACTCAACACCCAAAGTCAGAGGGAAGGGATTTATTTGGCTCACAGTTCATAGAGTTTTCAGTCCCTAACTGGCCAACTCCAAGGCAGGTACAGCCAACAGGCATCACAGGGGAGAAGGAACACTGTACACACCAGGCAGGAAAGGAAACAAGAGAGAGTTTAACAGCGTCTTTTTGCCCCTTTTATCCCATTCACACGACCAGAACTAGGGTGGTGCCTAACTAGTCATGGTGGGGCCAAAAGCATGTGTAGTGGTTTAGCCCCCACTGGCCCTTAATCCCAGCATCACACTTGCCAGATGCAACCACCTCTGAAAAAGAAAGTCACACCTAATCTCCATGAGGCTCCAAGGGAACATCTACACACACACCATTACATTATTAAGTTAGGTTCAAAGAAGGACAGATATCCACTGTTACTCTCCCTTGTCCTGCTGCAGATAAAGTCCACTGCCAAGGTGCACTTAAGGACTAGGAAGCCCTAGCTGAACATTTCTCACTGTGCTCCCCGGTGGGGTCACCTTGAAGCTCCTTCACTTCGGGGCAGGCCTGGCTCCCCACTTGTTACTGTCCCCAGCCAGACCTCCCCTGGAATCTCCATGAGTTGTAAACCCAAGGCGAGCTCATGGTGGCTGGACTCCTCCAGCTCATAGTAGCCAAAGGCTCTCAGAGACAGAGTTCAGAGGTGCTTGTTGACTTCTAGGATCACGAAGTGTAATTCCACGACATTCAGCTCATACCAGCAGTCCCAGAAGCCTGGCTTATTTTAAGGGGAAGGGGCACTGAATTTCCCTTTTGATGGGCAAAGTTCACCAGAGTTCAGAAAATGCTCAAATCCACCACTGTCATCCTCTCTAATTTCTGACTAGAAATTATGCAGAACATCTATCTAAATATAAGTGTGAACTGATATTCTCAGTAGAGTGGATTCCAATTTCCATGTCCCATAGTTTATACCATTTTCTCTCCTTACCACACTAAAGGTTAAGGAAACCATTCATATGCTTGTATTTTCACTCCCATTAGCACTGCACATTATTTTTCATAATTATATTGGCCATATGGAACAATTATTTAAGGTTTTAAAAACTCTGAAGTATTTAATGCCCATAGCTAGATGATTCAGTCTTTTTTATTATGGTTACACATAAGTAACATTTATATGTGCTAGACTTTCTTCTAGGTAGTTTAAGTTAACTTATTTTTTCAACAACCCTGCCAGATAGAGATTCTTATTAAGCTCATTTTACATATAAGTAAACTGAGGGCAAAAAAAGAGAAACCACTCAAATTCGCACTCGTAGGGGTTGCTGAGGTCAGGCCCAAGCAGCTGGGTCTAGAGGTCACAATCATGGCCTCCCAGTCAGTGAACTCAATCCTGTTTAGACTGGAAGAACAGGGAGCCTCAAGCTTAGAGACACATGGAAAGATTAAGTACATTATTGAGAGAATAAAAAGACAGGGATTTTTAGGTGAATTTGAACGTTCATAGAGATGGCTGACATTGTCCACGTTGGTTACTTTGTGGGACAGACTAACACAGGCCTATCTGTGAGCCACAGTGCATGTGGTTCGCATGGCTGTATGCATGTTGTACAAACAAATCTGTGTAGCCAACTACGCAGTGGTCAAACTTCCTGAGTAGCAGATTCTCAAGCACAGCTGAGTGTACAGGCAATAGATGAGGAGAAGTAATCTCGCTTCAGAGAAGAAAAAAGAGGATGGAACAGCAGGAGAAAGTACATCGTGGGACACTCCTAAGCAAAGTGGTAGTCATCCTCACAGTTATCTGTAAAGGTAGATGGTGCTTCAGCGGTTAAGCAGGGTGGAGTAAGGAAAGCAGGTTGTTAAACAAACATCAGGTGGGCAAACAGGTGCAAAGTATTTGCAAAATGAGCTCAGCTTTCTTCAGGTCTTCAGGTAAAAGCAATGCTGGGAAAGGTGTGAGAGCCTGCAGGGATCAGCTGACCCCACTCTGTGAGGTGGGAGAACCGACCTGTCAGCACTGAGCCCATGTGCATGCACACGCACACATACACACACGCACACATACATGCACGGTGTGCTACATTTACTCTGAAACACACGCACACACACACACACATATATATTTATATATATATATATATATATATAGAGAGAGAGAGAGAGAGAGCTTTTCAGCCTGTATATTAGTTTGTAATGTTAATTTTTCTTTACTTTTAAAATAAGGAATAAATATAGCAGCTCAAGTATATTTTCATGCCCCCAGATAACTGCCTAATGTTCTCCCTACTTTAGAATTGATTCTGTAGTTAAGGATAAGTCTATTCACATAATTTATTCTCTATCTATAAAGACAGCTAGAAGTATTTTACAGAGGTGTTTCGGGAACTTTGGAATTTGCAAAAACATAACAAGAAAATCGGGAGAAAGAGAGGCAGAATAGTAAAATAAAAAAATGAAATCAGTGGTAAAGCTAATAGGTTCCTTAAGAAGAAGAAGACTGTAAGATACTGTCTCTTTTTTTATTAGTGTGTGCTTGATGAATATGGAAGTTTACATTCGTTTAGGGAGTCAGTATAGGTACATGACACGGCTCAATGCTTTTTATCCTCCTTTCTCTTTCTTCCTATGTCTCTTCCTCTAAATCCCCTGCCCCCATTTTCCTTATTCTTGTTAGTTCATGTTTAAGGCAATTATCATTTATTGACATACAAATTTTGCACCTGAATTCAGTACAATAGAAACACCAGAAGATACTATCTGTCCAAAAATGTCAATGTCTACAAAATTAAAAACACATCTCATGCTTATAGGTTTTATAAATGTTGCTGCTACTGCTAGCTTAAAGAAATTTTGGTTGCTCATATGGATTCTTAGTTTTCCACAGTAATTGGTACTTACATTCAAAGCACAGTACATAAGTAGAGAATCTTGAATAGTTTCAAATTGTGAATAGAATTGGAAAGTCTGCATTCTAGAATGAGGTCAGTAGAAACAACTGCCAGCTAAAATAAAAAAAGACTTCATGTGGGAAGTTGCATTTAATCTATGCTTGGAAGCATGATTAAGAGGTGACAGGCAGTTATATTTTAGAAAGATAATCCAGCCGGAGAACCCAACATGTATAAATGTATAGAAATGGAATAGAGAAGGGATAAAACATTTTCAAAATTAATTAAATCAGATGAGATTTGGGTATCCTTGAAGCATACATTTAAGGTTAGCAAGAACTTTAGCGGGTGTCAAAATATTGACAAAAGTGATCAGAGGAAAGTATCATTTATGCATCATGGACTTGATGTGACTAAAAATATTTTGTTCACATTTATTTCCAAGCTAAAATGCAAAATTTCACAGTGTTGTTCTCTAGAAAACACTTTATCTTTAGTATAAAGAATATAATGCTTTTTAAAGAATGCTTCCCAACTTTCAGAAGATTGATAGTTACGTGGTAGTGTCATGTTGGTGATATGATTTTACATTTACAAAAAAAGGATCACTGTCCTCCAGAATAAACAAAGTTTGATCTATGAAAATGATTTTGTGATTTTAAATAAACTTACTATACAAAATTTTATCTTAATTCTTTGGCATAACTATTTCAATATTATTTAAATTTATTTTAAGTATATACAAAAGAGTGACTGGCTTTAAAATTTTTTATTACTTTATCAAAATATGTGTTCAAAATTAGCCAAAATTACTAGTATATCTGTTATAATTTTCAATCATGGCAAAAAGTATTGTTATGGAATTGTGCGAAACAAAAATTCCTGTGGAAAAATAAATTCAGTTATAAAAATTTCAAAAATCAAGTTATTAACATGTGACCTTTCAACTGTTAATAAATTAAAAATTAGAAAAAATAATTAAATATTTTTATCAAACAAAATTTGAAATGAAACACTTTAAGACCAGAACTAGGTAAAATCTCTATACATAGATACTGACGGGTGTAGAATTGAATGTCCAATATCCTTGAGGAGTAAACCTATCCCCTTAATAGGTTTCTTTTCAACAATGTTGGTTATAGAAAGATTATTTTATATTATAACGCAGTTGAGTGGCATGTCATGCCATACACAGGTATTTTTGTTTTTCGACCTTGAACACATCATGGACCATTTGGGGCCAATTTGACCTCTGTGCTTCTTGTAAAACAAATAACCATCCCCTGAATCCAAATCCCAAATCCTCTAAGAAGTAAGGTATATATCTTGGGAGATTTCCTGTAGAAATAAGTATTTCTCCCTGCAGATGCCCAGTGAGTCTTCCTAAAAAATTCTCTTTAGACATCACTTTCAGTGAAACAGGCTGTCATAGAAACAGTGAGAATCTTCCTTTTTCTTCTTGCATGCACTCTCTCACTACAATTCCCCTCTCTGCATTCATTTCACCTCTCAAGACTGCTTTTCAAGCACCTCTTTTGCTCTCACACTTATACTAAAACCCAGGATCAGGACAAGTCACCCTCTGACTTGAAGCCCTTGAAAATCAGTTCTCAACTCCTGTTCTGTTCCTCGCCTTGGGAGAAGCAGACAACTAAATCTCTGCCAAGTAAAATTTCCTTTGTTAGTTTGAGACAGCCCTGAATTTAGCATTCAGATTTCTGACAACATGACCTTGTGCACAGTATTAGTTACATTGAATAAATGAAGTAATATGTTCATTGAATTGCAATCCAGGGAATATATAAAATTCTCTTACTTTTGAAGTTAAGTATGTTGGAAGCCACCATTTCTGTAAAATATTTTTATCACCCCACATTAGCTAATTGAATGTATTTCACTCTATAAATATATGCTTTTTCAAAAGTGAGAATATAACAGTATGTGCTAAATCCGTGCATGAGGCTCATCTTTTAAAACTCATGGTACATGAAAACACAGTGCACAGTTTCCTTTATTATAGTGCTACCTCAGTTCACAATTAGAATCATGGATAGAGCTCAGTCCGTGAGCCAAGGTACCACTCTGTTCTATAAAATACCTGTTACTTTCTTTCTTTCTTTTTTTTTTTTTTTTTTGAGACAGGGTCTCGCTTTGTAGTTCAGGCTGGCCCTGAGCTCACTAAGGAGCCCAGGCAAGCCGCTGCGAACTCAGCAATCCTCCTGTCTCTGCCTCCCCGAATGCTGGGATGACAGGCGTGAGCCACCACGCCCGGCACTGTGGTGTGTGGTGTTGATTGTTGGTGGGCGTGTCTCCACGCCCAGCATTCTATGTGGTTACCGGGGATCGAACCCAGGACCCTGCGCTTGCGAGGCAGGCGCCGGAACCACTGAGCTAACCCTCCGGCCCAATACCTGTTACTTTCATTGAGACATGAGCCTTATTCTGTCATCATATAATCCCTGCTCTGCCCTCTGCTGCAGCTCCTATAATCTCAGAAATCCTGGGAAAACAGGAACTTAAAAAGAGAATCTAAATAACTGTGTGTATTTATCTTGGATTTCCTTTTACACTATGCAAGCTACTTTGAAATATGCTATTTCGTTTTTCTTAAACACATATGATATCTCAAAAAATCAGCGCCTTTGCCCAAGGTGACAAAAGCAAATAATGAAGTCAAGGTTTTTATTGAACATTTTCCATAGTGTCCATTTCTTGAAATACTTACAAAGGTATTGTGATCCTTTCAGTATAATATGCAAAACATCAAATAGAGTAGGTGACTGACAGGTCTGGCTGATTCTACTTGTTTGTTTTAGTTTAATTTTGTGGAGCGCAGAATGTTTAAGAACTTAAATAGAAGATGTCAGTATATTGAATAACAATAACAAAGTTGTATTTTTGTAGGTATTCTCATCTGGTAATATCATAATTTATAGATTATATTCCTATTTGTTTAAGAAGTGCTCCATAGTCTCAAATTTATATCATAGCCTGCAAAGTTAATTTTTTAAAGAAACTTACTTTTCAAATAATAATATTATCTATTGGAATTGATATTTGAATATCAACAGCTTCCTGTTACAACCCTATATCTCTTAATTCATGTATCAGTGAAAACTTAACAGATCTAAACCACACCACTGAACACTTTTCCTTTTTAGTAATTGCTATTTCTTTACTACCCTACTTTAGTATGGGGCACTTTATTCATTTACTCAGATTATGCCACCTATTATTTTTTTATAAAATAAACCTTTTTTCAAAGTAATATAATTGAAAAGAAAGCCAGGGCATTAAAGCCAGCATGATCTTCCATGTTTATCTCTACAGATGTTTATATTAAGAGTATTTCTCTTTGTACTGGCTTTAAAAAAAAGTACATTGAAAAGACAATATTTGAGAAAGGTAGTTCATTTTCAAATCCCCCTTAATGTTAGTAAAGTGTCGATGGTATTGATAGTGGAGTATCAATAATCGCTGCAGGCTATTTCCACCACTGTCAAGCTCTGACGTTAATGTTTCCTGCTTTACTTATTTGTTGTGTGCAAATAATAATGCACAGGCACTTTGACTTCTCAGTGAAGACACAGATAATTCTGAATATTTTAAAGAAGTATAAATCATTTTGATTCATTTCTTCTACTGCACTCATTTTATTGAAATTTTTCATAAGTAACTACTTTATGTCGCGATGTCATTGCTTACAGGAAAGAATTGTGAACTTTCCAAATGAGAACCCCAGGACTTATTAACCAAATACGAAAGGACAATCTTATTATTTTTATTTCAAAATTTTGTCAATATTTTACCAGCTTTCTTAGTGTCTATTTGGGTAAAAAATTACAGCAAGTTTGTGTGGTCAATAGATATAATTACTTCTAATAAACAAAGGTGTGCACTGGTTAAAGAAGTTCAGAAATATAATTTTGAATTGGTTCTCCAGTTCAGTACGTAGGTGGTAGATTAATGAGCACCTGGGCATCCACAATTAGGCTGATGAAGTGACAGAAGACCTTGTGTCTCCGGCGCGCATGCGCGCTCTCCAGGGCCTCCGCGGCCTGCGGCCTACGCCAGGTCTAGATCTCCAGCGCGGAGGAAGAGAAAACATGCAATGCCTTGCGCCGCAGAGAAACAACGAAACCAGTGATCCTGCTGACACTGGCTCCGTGTCAAAGTCCCACCTGTACTCGGGTCAAGGACCTCGCCCTCCCCTGCTGCACATCCCGCTCACAGAAAGGATTTGAGGCAGCTGCGGGAAATGTTCGCCCACCACAGGTAGCGTGCACTGCACCATGGGATACGCTGCTCTGGGCAACTGAACAACAACTCAGCGGTACGCAAAGGCCTCTGGGTAAATGGAAGAAGGATGGAACTTTCCTTTTGCTGAAGTAGCAAGATTCAGGTGAAATCAATACAACTCCTCGCTTCCTAAAAACAGCTTAAAACATGTATGTTGAGGCAGAACTAGACATCAGCAGAACCTCCATGCTTTGGACCTACTCTTTGTGTCTCCTTCCCACATCCTCCTGTTTTATTATTACAGTAATAAAATATATTATTACAGTAATAAAAATATTCTTAAGTATGTATCTGAAAGAATATATAATGAAAATTAAGGGCAGAAAGTAGCAGCCACAGAAGCCAGGTGTGGCCTTCAGGGCTAAAGCAACAGAGGAAGGACGCTAGATTGACCGGTCCTGGTTGTTTAGAAGAGAGGCCCAGAGGGGTCAGGGCTCCTGCAGGCCAGCCACAGAGCTTCACGGGAAACCAATGGAGGAACGAGAACTACAGCTTGCAGTGCCTCCGCCTCTGACTGACTAAGAAGGGAGAAACACAGGAGAGTGGGACAGATCTGCTGTGAGACAAGAACTGTATGGAGATAGGGTCCTTTTGGAATTGTGAGCCCACACAAACTGGGAAGTATGTCAAGAAGAAAAATCTGCCTTTCATCAAACCTCCATTAGCCACCTCGACAGAGAAGCATTTTCTGATGTCTTTTCCATCTCCTTTTTGCAGAGTAATGTATTTTTTACTGTAGAGGTCCTTCATTTCCTTGGTTCGGGTGATTCCTAAATATTTATTTTTTATTGATGCCATTGTTAGTGGTAGTTTTTCCCAGTTTCACTCTAAATTCATTACTGGTGCACACAGATACTGTTGATTTCTCTGTGTTGCTTTGTTTCACCTTACCTTGCTGAATTTGGTTATTAATTGTACAAGGTTATTTTTTTTTTTTGGTGAAAATACTTGTGTGTTGATAGCCAGAATGGTTATATTTCCAAAACGGATAAGTAGATTTAAAGCAATACAAGTTGAAATACAGCAACATTTTCCACAGAATTAGAAAGAAAAAAATCCTAACATTCATGTATCAGAAGAGACCCGAATAGTAAAAATAATAGTGAGCAAGAAAAGAAAAGCAGGAGGCAACACGATTCTAAATTTCAGCTAATATTTTCAAAGATACAGTTATAAAAACAGCATGGTACTAATACAAGCCAGACATGTGAATAAATAAAGAACCCAGAAACAATCCCAGATACTTTCAGCTACTGATCTTTGACAAAGGGACCAAAACCATGTATCAGAGGAAGATACATTCTTTAGAAAAAAATTCTGGGATGTGGGGAAAATTGACTTAACATGTGCAGAAGATTGAATCTAGACATATCTCTCACTATATATCTGACATAAAGACGAAGTGGATGAAAGTTTTAAACATTAAAGCAGAAACATTCTACATATTGAAGATAAAATAGGTAGAATTCTTGAAGTAATAGGCATAGGCAAGAAATTTCTAACAGAATCCTAGCTGCTCAAAAATAACATAGAAATCAATGGGTATCATATCAAATTAGAAAACATTTGCACAGCAAAGGAAAGAACAAAGTGAAGAGATATCCTACAGAGTGGAGAGCTGTACAGACCTTCAGACATGCCTCAGAAACAGTACTAATGTTTAGAAAGTGTACAAAGGACTCAAAAAAATTAGATCCCCAAAATAAAAATGATCCAATCAAATAATGAGCAACTAGAAGGAATAGACACATTCCAGAGGAGGTATGAATTACCAGTAAATATATGAACAAATATTTAACATAAATATCTTCAATTCAAAACAACATGGGGCTCCCTCTTACTCCAGAACAAATTATCTTCATCAGGAAATGAAATAATAATGAATCCATGGCCATGCCAAGGGGGAACGAAAGACTCCTACCTTGTTTGCTGGATGGGAACCAGTGTGGTCATTATAAAAAAATCATTCCTCAAGTAAAAAAAAGTAAAGCAAATTGTATTTGATTCAACTCTTCCTCTTCTAGGTATCAGACAAAAGGGTTAGACACACCCATGTTCCTAGCAGTGCAATTCATAACAGCTGAATCTTAGAAGTGGATCTATACGTCTAAAAGCAAATGAATGGATATAAATGTGGTATTTGCATTTGATAGAGCACTTCTCTCTCATAAAGAAAGGTACCTCTAAGTCATTCTTAGGAAAATGGAGGCTCCTTGAAATCACAGTGTTAAGTGAAATAAACCAGACATACATGATTCAGTATCACAGTTTTTCATAAGCTCTATTATGAACATATACCAAATACCTGCTTTGAATGTATCATTATATATTCAAACCTATACTAATAAAAATATAAACTACAAAAAAATATAAACTACAAACAAAACGGGAGAGAGAGAGGTCAGCAGGCGCAGCTTTAACCACCCAGCTCTGAGGGCTCTACTTAAGCAGTAAGGTCCGTTTATTGCATACACAGTTAGATATTTCCTGACTCCCTTCGTAATCAATGAATCCAGTGATTAGGAAGCTGCGAAATCCACACTGGAGTTTTTTTCTCAAATGTGTTTAGCTAAGCACTTTTCTTTGTCGGATAATGAGAACCCAGAGGTTCATTATTTTATACTGGGGTTTTTCTAACAGAAATGATCTCTCAAAAGATACTAAAACATGTGATTTCATACTATCCTTATTGCACAATTAAATGAAGAACTACAGTGACGAAAAACTAATTCCCAAAAGAAGAAACTTCAAAAACCAAACTGTTATTCAATGATGTTCCTGTTTCCTTCACCATTTATTCTAACTACAAATTATTAAATACAATTCTCTGGCTGGGCGTGGTGGCTCACGCCTGTAATCCCAGCACTCGGGAGGCAGAGGCAGGAGGATTGCTGAGTTCCAGGCTTGCCTGGGCTACATAGTGAGCTCAGGGCCAGCCTGAACTGCAAAGCGAGACCCTGTCTCAAAAAAAAAAAAAAAATACAATTCTCTGAACACTCACTTTTTCTAAATGCTGACTGATTATTTAAATAACTTATTAAAAAATTTCAATTGATATTTCTTAGAAAGTAAATCTAGAGGCAAAATTGTACATTTGTGCACTTTTCCCACTAGTTTTCTTTCTGTGACATTTTCAGAGCATACATTTTTTCCTGAAGTTTTCTTGAATCCTCTTGTCCTTATTTATTGTATTGAAATACACACAACATTCACAGGCCCCTGTTTTCATACACGGCATTAAAAGTTGGATTCCTCGTGCAATGTTATTTATATGACTCAATTGCATACCAAAATACTATTTGTTGTGGGGGTTTTATCCATGTTGCAAATTCCCACAACTCAGCCAATGTCATGGGCTTTAAATGCTACATATATTTTGAAAGTTCACAAATTTACTTTTCCAGCTCTGAAGTTCCCTGAAATCCACATCATTGTACACATCACTGAAGGGCCCTTCAATGGATGAAAGGATTAGAAAGTGTGATCCATATCCATAGCCAAATACCATTCAGATGTAAAGAAGAAACTCTATGACTAGGAGAAAAATGAGGCGAAGGTGTATGTCAAAAGAAAGATACCAGACACAGAAGAACAGACAACCCAAATTCTGTCTTCTACAAGGAAACCAAAGAAAACAATTTACTGAATCCTATTCATATATATATAAGAAATACATTCTAAGGAAACATTTAAAATAAACAAATATATGCAGGATTGTCCTAAGATGTCTTTATTAAGTTGTGCTAATATTAAATAATTGGTTAAGACATGATTAACCTGGCTGGAGGGTTAGCTCAATGGTTCCGGCACCTGCCTCACAAGCACAAGGTCCTGAGTTCGATCCCCAGAAACCACATACAATGCTGGGCGTGGAGACTCACGCCCACCAGCCATCAATACCACATACCACAGTGCCGGGCATGTTGGCTCATGCCTGTAATCCCAGCACTCGGGAGGCAGAGACAGGAGGATTGCTGAGTTTGAAGCTTGCCTGGGCTACATAGTGAGCTCAGTGCCAGCCTGAACTACAAAGCGAGACCCTGTCTCAAAAAAAAAAAAAAAATTAGCCTAAAACTTAATGAAGTATCATGTTTCAGCATATTTCTGATACTATAAATACTGCTTTATTTCTTCCTCCCTTCTTTGCCTTATACATTCTATTTTGCAGATGAAGTGTTATTTTTCACAACCAGCTTTTACTCAGGATTTATACACAGAACTATTGCGTTTTGCATTTACTCTTGAGAATTTGGAACTTCGCATGATATAGACGTGTCACAATTAAAAGATATCAAGTTGCTCTACTCCCAAATGTATTCTGTATTATTTAACCATTTTAAAGGAATTGTAAACAATTTAACACAGCATGGTAGTATTATAAAGTGTGTTCTTCAAACATACAGAAAGAAAATTATAGTTGAAATTATGCATGGCTTCAGATCCTTGAATATTTTAGGAAAACGTGTTTTTTGTTTTAAAAACAATTCTCACATTCGCTTTAAAGGCAATCAACTTGAAATATTA
The DNA here is from genome assembly GCA_004025085.1 of Thryonomys swinderianus. NCBI lineage: Eukaryota > Metazoa > Chordata > Mammalia > Rodentia > Thryonomyidae > Thryonomys > Thryonomys swinderianus. Next base: position 18,838 of record PVIC010013919.1, on the reverse strand, counting down.
TAGCTCATTAATTATATACATTTTTCCAGACTTACTGGAGACTCTAATATCAATCTCTGTAGTTAAAAATAAGGAAAAGATAATATATAAATTGTGTATGAGAGATCACTCAAAGATATTTAAATCTTGTTACTCTGTAATCTCAAGAAGCAGAAACCCATACTGCCTTTATCATATTATATGACTATATTATATACAATAATAGCCACAAATTCCCACATGGGGCCTGTGCAGTACATGTATTTAATAAATGAGTGCATGAATTATTAAACACAACAAACAAAATAGTCACTAAGGCCAATGTGCACTTAGGATATAAATATTAAATATAATGACAAATTAATACACTAGCAAATACATATAACATTAAAATAGGGCACATAAATACTTGTTTGGAGACCAGAAATATATCTCTTCTGTTGGAGAAATTGTCTAAACCATCCCTATGTTCAGTCAGTTTCCTGCTATTAGAATTAAGAGGACAAAAGCAGTCTGAAACAGTATCCTATGAAATAATCCAAAATATTACTGATTTTTCCACGAAACAGTTTAATAAATAATTTTGAAAGAATAGATTAAATAAAGCAATAAATTATATTACTAATCTAGAAGTTGGGACCACAAATGTTTTAACAAATTCTTGGTGTAGATAAATTTTTAAATTTTTATAACTTCGTAAGTGCTTACAATAATACTAAAAGAAGAGCAGAAAAGTATTTTTCAGAAGGTACTTGACTTTAATAAGTCCTGTGAATAGTACTTATCTGAGAACAAATGAACCTCAAACCTTTCAGGTAAAAACATAGTGTGAAATTAGAGATAAATCCTATTGATATTTTTTGTAAAACATAAAATGTCATCAATTATATAAGAAGATTTTGGGTTACATAATTCACTTAGAAATAATATATAAGACTTAGTATTACATTCTTAAAAATATTCTACTCATAACCATATCAGACTCCTGTTTATTGAAACCTATGAATTAGCCTGCTGTGGTGCTGCATGCCTGTAATCTCCAGCACTCAGGAGGCTGGAAGAAGAGGAGGATCACCACAGGCCAGCCTGGGCCACAGAGTGAACTCAAGGCCAGCCTGCACCACACATCAAGACCCCCCCCCAAATAATTAATTAATTAACAATAAAACCTACACATTAATTAGAAAACAACCACCCTTCTTGAATGAGTGAAGAATTTGTGTAGGATTACTAGTTATTTTACTGTCACTGAGACAAAATACTTAACTCTACAAGGTAAAGGAGGAGAGGTTTATTTAAATTATGGCTTTCAAGGATTTAGCCTGTGACTGGTTGGTTCTAAGGCAGAGACAGCATGACACAAGGGCACAGTGGAGAAAAACTTCCTCACATGTTGGCAGCCAGGAAGCATAAAGAGAAGGGAGGACGGGGTAGCAAAAGTGCACGCTCTAAGGTCGCACTCCCAGGATGCACAAATTCTAACTGATTCCATTTGTGTACATGAGACTTTTGCAGGTCACTTTATATCAAAATCAAAACACTGTGCCTCTGGCACCCCAAAGGCTTATATCCCCTCATTATGTAATATGTATTCAGTCCATCTTTAATAGTTACCAAAGTCTTAGGATTTTCAGCACTGCCTAAAAGTTCAAATACAATGTCTCTTCTGAGACTCAAGTTAAACTATCAGCTGTGAATCTCTGTAAAAATTAAAGAGAAGTTAAATATTTCTAAGATAAAGTAAAATAAAAACAGAACTAGATAAATGTTTTAAAACCAAAGGGGGCGATTAGGAGAATAGAAAGGAATTGGATGAAAATAGGACCAGGGTAAACATTACATTCTCTATGTCCAGAAATCAGAGAAAATGATGCTAAGATGGAAGCTCCAATTTTTGAAGGTCTCCACGGTATTCTTGTCTTCACTCTCACAGCTTTAAGCATTGCTCTTTCAGGGTTCATGACAGAAACCATAACCATGTCACACGTGTGTACCTGGTTCTCATGTTTTTGAAATCTAGGTTGAAGTCTCTGTGACCCCATACCTGTTGAATTTTGTATGCCTGAAAAACCAGACCATACAGATGATGCCAATTTCTGACAATCACTCTAGCAGTAGCTTGAGCTCCTGGACCACCATTGTGACAACTCTAAATGACTGCATGTCTGAACTCCAGAAAACATTTTCTTAGGTGGCTCTGAATAAGCAGAGGCACCCTGGGGCTAACTTCTCATGGAAAAATTATTTATAGGACTCTGCCTTTTAATATATTTGAGCATGCAGTGGGTGGGGTCTTGGCATTTCCTGAGATGAGCATTATTTTTCTTATGGAAAGGACTTGGATTTTTGAAAGTGTCAATCTTTTTATCAACCACAATAACTTTGGAATCAGCTTTACAGGCACTATATGTATAAATGTTTAAATTATTTAGCTTTGCTTTTTGTTCCTGATTCTCACTATAGGTCTGGCTAAAAGCAGCCATGAACACAGATGTCATGGCCTACACAGTGGGCTGTCTAGAAATATTCTTTGCCAGATCAATTAGTTTTCCACATTTAAATTGAGGTTCATAAAAATCTTGAGATGTGAATAAAAATAGGCATTTTCTTTTCCAAAATGAAGCATATATGGCCACTATTTCAGTTTCCAATGCAGTCTTCATTTCTACCTGAAACCTCGGTGCTTGGCCTTTACTGACCACTTTTCTCTGAAAATGTTAGCCTTCGAAGCTCAACCCAGGATCATCCACTAAATTCACACAATATTTATGACTTCTGTAGTTAGTATCTCCAGACTTTTCTAGTCTCCCCATAGTTTCAAAGGCTTCTGAACCACATTGCCAAGCAAGTGAAAAACAAAACCTGTATTTCTTTTACCATGGTAGACACATAAACAGATCACCAACACATACCTACCTTCTGGTAGTGGTGTACATCATTGTATGTGGTTTATCAAACTATTGACAGTACTTTCTATGACCACATATGTATTCAAACCTTATTTGTGTACCTATAAGTTATAAGTGAATACACTTAGCATAGACAGTTTCAAATATGTATGTTAACTACAAATCGCAGTATCAAAAACCATGATTCTACAGTCAGTAGTAGATTAATTCAATACTGAATAGTAGAATGGGGAATACAAATATCAAATAATATACCCATATGAGAACTACTTACTTTACAACAAAAAAAAAAGTTTTCTGTTACAAGCAATGTTATAAATCAGTCTCATACACTCATACTGCACAAAAGAACCTCAAGCACAAAATACTGTATATGACATGATATCATGAAAATAAAATTAAAATCAGTTGTAAATAATTCAGTTGAAAGACGCAAGAAGAGTAACACAACAAGAGTTGGGCAGACACACGCTACCATGTATGTGGTTTACATCTCTGTCATTCTGAACACCGGTTGCTTGGTGTGTTCGCCTACAAAAATGTTACCAAACTGGAAACCTAAGATTTATAACATTATTACAAATATTTTATACCTCAATTCAGCTTTACCAAAAATATAAGTAAAATAAAAGATATATATATATACACATATCTATAAAAATAAATCACTTCATAGATAGTTGATGCACATTTAATTTTCTAATTATTCAGTTATAGCAGCCAAGAATGTTAGTATATTTTACGTACTTAACAGTTAATAAATCTGTTAATGAGTAAAATTGTATCATCTTAATTTTGTCCTTTTGGTTGCAGTATTAGAAAACTTAACTGCAAATTCATTAATTCTGTCAATTATTCATACAGAAAGTATATTTTAACAGAGGTTAAACTAATGTATTCATATACATGTTTAGAGAATTTTTAATGTAAATAAAAATTCTATTAACTATGAATTCATTCATATCATTTGAAAGGAACATTCTTCTTTATATCTGGTAGCAATAATATATAATACATTTGCTGAATGTTTGCTGCAGTCCACACACAAAGGGACAAATATCTTAGGAAATTTTATCATTTAAAAATCACAGCACTCCAGGAGCCAGTACTAATACTTTGTCTCATTATAAAAGGAAGCTGAGTCATACAGTGGATGAGTCCCTTGCCCAAGATGACACAGTCCAAGCCAGTCCTACCGAAGCTCACACATAAAACGCCCACTTGGCTCAGCACCAGGACCTAGTCCTTGGAGTTGTCAGCCCACTTACTTCCAGAGATGGCGGCAGTGAAAGATCAACTATAGCAGCTGGGTGCTGTCTTCACATAGCTTCCTCCTTCCTTCTGGTCTCAATTTGTTCCTTCTGCATCTCTCTCCTCCATCTTATTAACTGTGCTCCCAGGGATTTTCTCTTCCCTCCCCTGCAATTGCTGTGTGGTCCTGCAGGCTTCCCATACTGTGGGACAGTGCCCACTTTTCCTCTCTGATAACTTTATCATACTAAGCTTCTTTGGCCTTAATTCTTTGACATTACTTTTCACTGTAGCATTCAGATGTGTGCTCCTTTCTACAGAATCCTTATTAACTGATGCACCTGGCTGAGAGAGGTATTGCAGATATTGTTGACATAAACTGATGGCTTCATTTTGCTTCTACAGATGTTGCTATAATGCTCAACCTAGTTATATCTCTTGAGCAACATACATCATTGGCATTTAGAAAACTGCATCACCTTTTAAGAAGTGCTCACTTCCCAAGGCCTCAGACTAAGAAGATTTATGTTTTGTTTCCTTTCATTTAGTTTGATAGTATTTGACAGGATTACAAAGCAGATTCCAAACACTGAGAGGATTACACATCGAAGAACTCTGTCAGCCTCAGGTGATTTGCTCTTTTTCATACCAGACATGGCCGTGCACTCAGGGACAGTGCCCTCCCTCATAGCGAAGAAGTACTTTCTGTCCATTTTGTAAGTGTAGTTTGAGGTATGGAACCCATCAGTTACAAAAGCTAAAATGATTACAGGCTTGTTTGTTCTCCAACAACTTTATCCTATCACCATTGCTACCATATTTCTATTGTCAAATGTCTTGGGGTACTACTTTTTAACCAGGAAGCAATTAGTTTTGCACTAATGAAAATATTCTCTGTGCTTCCTTCTATTTCTCATCTTTGCCCCCATAGCTATCTCTCCACAAATTTTGTTCAGTCTAATTCCTAATTCAGTCATGTAGTCCACAGCAAGAGTACCATTCTTTAATTAATATGGCAGCTGCATAATATATGCTTGTGTCATGTTTTTTTATAATGAACACAGAGTTAGCTTTATGTATGCCTGTGGCTTCTTCTTCTATGCCTTCAAGCACTTTCATTTTTTTATTTATTTGAATAGCAGAGAGTATCAAATACTGCAAGCGCAAATCCCACAGAGCAGTTTACACTACAAAGTGAAAGTCACAAGAGATAAGGAAGCCACAGTTCTGATGGTTGTGGGGTGAAGTAACAATGAAAACTGGGGCCAGTAAATGAACTGGTTTGCTTTAACATTTCCTCTTAGCAAGTGAATGTGCCTTAGCATCTCTTTTAGGATTATGAATAACAAACGTGAAAGGAGGAGAAGACAAGTAAGGAGAGCTAAAGTATATTTTTCCCATCTTCGAAGAGCAAGGAGAACAACATAAAACACACTAAAGAAGCAGATAATTTACACAAATAATACTTAGGCAAAGTCCTCATGACTAGAAAATGGTGGATCTAGAAAAGGCAAAAGAACTCATGGACTGAGAAGAGCCAGAAGTCTGGCTGTCAGGATGATGTCTAAAGTCAACATTTTTCTAGGTTAAAGGTCACTGTACTGTGACCTATCTGTCATAGTTTGCAACTTAAATGCCCCTAAACTCATGTGTGAAAAAGTTGATCCAGGCCCTGGGGTGCAATTGGGAAGCGGTAGCTTCTTTAAGAGGTGAGGTTAAGGGGATGTCACTGGGGCATAGCATTAAGAGGAACACTGAGACCCCAGGCCCATCTTAGTCTTTCTTTTTGGTGATTGGCCATGAGGTCAGGTGGCTTATGCCATAGGGACCTCTCCTGATGCAACAACTTGACAAAGTTCCAGAAGTAATGATACCAAGTGACTATGGAATCTCCAGGCCACAAACAGTAAGAAATCTTCATCTTTTTAAATCTGTCATCTCAGGCCTTTTGTTGAAGTAACAGAAAGATGTTACTGACTGAAATTATGTGGGACAAAGTTTAATATTCAGGAGAATTCATTATCGATGAAATCTTTACTATCCTCTCCGGTTGTATCTTTCATCCTTAAATCCTACTGATGCATCTTATTCATACATCCACAACCATGTGCAGTTCGCTTGGAGTGACTGCAATCCCAAACTTAATGTGACATTTAGTTTTGTCATAACACATGGCAGCTAAATCATTTCATTGTTAAGATTTTCCCTGAACCAATATTTATAAGACAATTCTCTATAATTTGTTTTTTAAAATTTTTGACTTTTTAATCTAAAAATTTCTTTCTTTCTTTCTTTCTTTCTTTCTTTCTTTCTTTCTTTCTTTCTTTCTTTCTTTCTTTCTTTCTTTCTTTCTTTCTCTTTCTTTCTTTCTTCCTTCCTTTCTTTCTTTCTTTCTTTCTTTCTTTCTTTCTTTCTTTCTTTCTTTCTTTCTTTCTTTCTTTCTTTCTTTCTTTCTTTCTTTCTTTCTTTCTTTCTTTCTTTCTTTCTTTCTTTACAGTTGGGATTGAACTCAGGTCTTGGTGCTTCCAACATAGGCACGGTACCACTTGAGCTAAATCCCTGGCCCCAAACACACTTTCTTATTCTAACAAGTACTAAAATATTTGGGTTGCTAATATCATGAAATGCTTCAAGCTTTCTATCTGGAGGCCTAGTACAACTGATTGATTATTTTGATTCATTTATAACATTTAATTATATCAATAGCCATAATTTTATTCTTGTTTTTATTATTTCTATTCATTATGTAATGGTTGACAATAATTTAAGGGTGTAATGTCTCATATTTATGTTGTAAGTTTAATTAGGTGTCAGATCCACACTTTCCAATTTCACTAGATTAAACAAATAAGAATCTGGTTTCTGTAGAACCATCAAAATTGTAGGTATTGATGAGTAACACTATTAAGCACATTATCACATTCAATTAATTTCTAAATTACACCAAATTGTTTGAAAAATAATAGAAATTTAGCAAATGTTTTATTCTAATGGACAAAAATTCATTGAGAAGTGTGCTTCCTGAATATTTATTGTTTTTTGTCTGTCAGCAATTTACTTTCAAATTCATCAGCAGACATATAATCCACACTACAAACATGAATCTTACAAAAATGTATAAATCTCATGCAGATATTTGGCATCAAATTAAGAAAAACCATAGCTATAAATCAGGGCATGAATCAAATTTCCATCGCCTTATGATTTTGAATAATTTTAAAATGCATATTCATCAAACATTGTTCGTTAAAGAGATTCCATTAATTGAAACTTCTCCCAAGATATTTTGATAATCTCTGATATGCATTATTCCTAGGTCAAAATATTATTTTTATTCACCAGGAATAAGGCTTAAAAAGCCACAGTTAGTGCTGGGGATTTAGCTCAGTGGCCCCAGCATCCGCCTCTCAAGTGCAAAGTCCCTGGTTCAATCCCTGGTAACCACATAGGACAATACTGGGCGTGGTGACTCACATCCACCAGCAGTCAGTACCACACACCACAGTGCCAGTCATGGTGGCTCATACCTGTTATGCCAGCACTCGGGAGGCAGAGACAGGAGGATTGCTTGCTGAGTTCGAGGCTTGCCTAGGCTACATAGTGAGCTCAGGGCCAGCCTGAACTAGAAGGCAAGACCCTGTCTCAAAAAAAAAAAAAAAAAAATTAAAAAGACACAATTAGGTTGTTTAGCATTGTGTAGTTTTTTTTGTTTGTTTGTTTTAAGTGCTGGGATTATATGCTTAAGTCACTACACCTGGCATTGTGATATGTGATACTGATTGCTGGTGGGTGTGAGTCACCACGGCCAACATTGTTGTATGTGGTTACTGGGGATCAAACTCAGGACCTTGAACTTGTGGGGCAGGTGCTGGAACCAATGAGCTAAATCTCTGGTCCAGCATTATGTAGTTTTTTTTTTAAAGCAGACAACATTATACATGACTTTCTTAAATAAAACTTCTTTAAATATTGACATCAGAAGCTTTAAGACTCAGGAACAAGCAAGTTGTACTTTTCTCAGGTCACTTTTCCATTTAATTTGTCTCATGTAAATGTTTGTATCATATAAATATGATCATAACTATTAAACCAATATGTTCTTGCTGCATTTCACTTAGCAAATGCAGAAAACTCACTACTGCAATTCACTGGGTGTTTGTTAAGAGTCTTGTTGATGGCTAATTGCAGTTTTCTGTTAGTTGTAACAACAATTGGAAATAAACAACTCAGCCCCTTTACTATTGGTAATCAAGACATCAGTCTGATTAAGTTCACTCCTCATGTGATTGGTCTGAGTGCAATTCAAGAAGAGTCATGTGTTTATAACAGTTCAAGTTGTAGCCATAATTCCAATAATAGTGTTATAACTGGCGTATGTCTTGCAATGATACCAACAGATTTTTTTCAGTTGCTGAACAAATTCTACAGAATAATGCCCTTAAGCCATATAATTCTACTTTTTACAAAGCTACAACTTTACACAGTATAATTTGGATTCTTCAAGTGATATTAGTGACCATAGAGCTAGGGTGGTAGTATTGAAGAAAACCCTCAGAAGGTGCAGTCTGTGAGTTGCATCAGGGTCATAAGGAGCTGGCCTGAGAGGCTCCTCCAGATCTCCAGGGTGGAGGGGTCTCTCAAGCTCAGAGGGAACTAGGATGATTTAGAGATTCCAGAGGCCTCCTGGAAGAGATTCTCTTAATGGAAGCAACAGATGCCTCCGTCTGTGGTTCTTTGCCTTTCACGAGCATGAGAATCATATGGGGGTCTACAGGTGGCATTTCTTGTTTCCATTCCAGAGTTTCCTGTTGCAGTAGGTCCAGAAAGAGGCTCATAATCTGCACTTCTAGCAAGTTACTTCTGCTTGGTGGGCCCACGCTTCAGAACCACTGCTTGAGGAGCTGAAACGCCACTGTATTTCAGAACTCGAGTGTAAGTGAAAGAAAAAGATTAAAACAATATTTCTTAATCCAGGAATAAATGAAAGGCATATATGACAGGGTGTTTAGACTGAGCATCTCCAGAAAAAGGTAATAATGACTTTCTTACTCTTTGCTTAATATTGGTGATATCCAGTTGGAGTCCTTCCTGTTCAAAAGATAAAGGGTGATACCATCCACTGCTATGCGTGAAGTGTACCTTACACCAGTCTTTCCTTCCTCTGAACTTATATTTTTAAATGGCAAGTTTCTGTCAACTTGTCTATAGTCTGTCATGATTCCTTTTAAGAGAAAAAAATCAATTTTAACTTTCTTAAGTGAGATAATTCCAACTCAAGAAAACATTACACAACTTGAAACATGACCACGTGTCCTTAATCCTTCTCCAAATACCCATTTAGAGTCAGCAGGGTTTTTAACCTGACTTTAATTATTCCATTGATTGGACAGTGGCTCCTACAGCTGTATACCCTGGTTCCTGTCCTGACTTTTCAACAGCCACAGTGAGCTACTGAACACCTGTCAGGGAGAAAAAAGTAAAATACATCATCGAAAATAACGTGAACTACAAAATGACCCACAGCCTAAACACTCACTGTTCCCTTGTGTGTTTTAAGTTTCTTCCTGTTCCCATTTCTCCCTTCTCTCTTAAGAGCTGAAGACCACCTTCCCCAAAAGAAGACTCCCAGATGCCTAAGTCACCGAGTCCAGCAGACAGTAGCCCTGCAGATAGCTGCAGTTCTTTGCCATTTCCTCCCTGTTTCCCTGTCATGATCTCATCCTCATTTTTGCCTGGTTTAGGGCCCAACAGCAGCTCTGGAGCAGAGTGTTGTTGCTGTTTCCTGATTAAGGTTGTCAGTCAACAGAGACAATTAGAATCCCGCCTTGATCGGTATCTGTACCCATTTCCCTGGACTCTATTTCCCAGCAGGTAGCTGATACGCACAGTGATGAGAGTGTACGAAATTGGATTCTAGGGTGTGTGGGTGCAAGCATGTGTGTACATGTCTGTATGCTTCTAATTAATCCCTTATTTGCATTGTTTTCACTAATTTTTAAATATTCTGTTTTTTCCAAAGAACTAGATCACTTTATTAAAAGATTTTATTTGATGAACGAATTGTCATGTATTTGCATTTGTCATTTTTGCAAAGAGTTGGTTTCATGACCTGAATAGCAATTGTACATGTGTGATGCCTTCTCCCCCAGACCTGTTCAGTGCTTTCGGTTCCCCCTTTTACCTGATGGTCAATCTGCTTTGGCTTTTATTTTTTTTCTTTTCACATTCCCTTTTCTGTCCCTGGTCTCCTTCTTTTCTTCCTTCCTATATTCTTCAATATTAATACTTTATAATTAGCAAAATGTATATTTAACTTTTTAAGAAAGTATATTTTGAGTAGTGGAAGGACTGCTTTAAATTAAAAATTTAGTAAAAGAAATCACTTGTAAGCTTTCAGGTATTATGGGTAGAAAGTATGCATTTCACATGACCTTGACTTAAAGGACTGCACAGCGGAAATATCCCACATGACAGGAAGTTACCCAAGAACTAGACTCTGGTTAGCAGCACCTTCTCCATAAAAGACGCCTCTGTAGAGAACCCCACCTGAGGGAAGTGGGGCTCAGGTATCTGATGTAAGAGGCAGGCGGCTTCGCACTCCACAGTCACAATCTCACATTCCTTACCACGCTGTTCTCCAAAAACAGAAATTAAAAGAGGATTCTAAGAACACATATGGCTGTTCCAAAAGACAAAGTTCCTGAGCAAATGGTGTATATAGTCGATGGAGGAGACAAGACAGGAAATAAAGTATTATAAAGGCAACATTGGGTCGGTTTGAAAAGAGGGTAGACTGGCAAAGGGTGATGAGCATGAGGAGCCATCTGGATTTTCAGGGTCTTAAATGCCATGCTCTGGATGTAGATAGGAGGATGTGTGCATGAAGAAAGTTTTCCAGCCATATTGTAAGACTTTTGTAAAAATAAAACATCAAGATTGTAGATTTTCCCCAACTATGTGCATTTTAAAAGAGTGGCTCAGAAACCTTGTGCACATTGAGGAGAATGAGGATGAAACTGAAATCTTTACCTCATTATTTCTTTCTTCTCTGTATAATTCTAAACATGTTTCTGGAATGTAAAAGCAATAGTGATACAGTTTGAAAATTTAATTTGTATAGGGAATGCAGTTGGTCTTTGGACACTGGTGCAGAATTTTAAGTTTTTCTTGTGTTTTATGAATATGGTCTGGATGGATAATTTGGTAGAATTCTTTTCTTTGCATGCTTTTTCTAAAAATTACAAAACATAAGTACTTTAAGCGTAAAGGATTTCAAATTCAGAAATTCCTAAGAAACCTCTTAAATTCTTTTCATTGCTTTGGAGAGTGATAATAAACTTTCTATGCTGGTAAGAAATATTTAGCTTTGTACTATTATAAGAATAACCATGAGGATACTCATACTAATTCAGTCATTCTTTTGACCAAGAAGGTATGCCTAAGATTAACTGATAAAAACAAAATAGATTCATAAAGCAATAATAAAGATTTGAAGCCAGATCTGGTGATGTAGGTCCGTAATTCCAGCTCCTTAGGAAGTTGAAATGGGTGGACTGCAAGATTGAGGTCAGCCTAGGCCATTTAGAAGTAACTTGTCTCTGAATAAAAATTTTAGATATAAGACTTTTAAAAAGAGTTATAGTTGTAGATCAGTGATGAATCACTTGATAGGTTGTAGGAGGGTGCATGAGATTAAAAAAAAAAGAAAATATTGGAGACTATGTTCTTGGACAGGGCTAGACATTTACCATGGGAAAATGTGTAAAGGCACAGTCATGAACAGATGAGGGCGCTCCAAAAACCAAGATGGACGTACACTGATTCCTACCAAATCTGCTATTGGTCTAGATGGCTTACAGCTGCTATCACAAAGCATCATGCACAGCAGGTTAAAGAAAAATCCATGATCTTATAATTTTGTCAGCCACAGATTCAAAATTAGTCTCGTTAGTATGAAACAAATGTGCTCTCAGGGTGTTCCACGTGAGAATCCATTTTCTTGCCTTCCCAGCTTCTAGACATGGCCCGTGTTATTCGGTTCATCCCTTTCGGCTAACTCCAAAGGCAAAAACATCATCATGTGTAGCTCACACGTTCTTCTTCTGCTGTGATTATACTGGAGTTACCTAGACAAGACAAGATTGTCTCTCTAAGCTCCTCTGACCAGCCTCGTAACTGTCTCCATAACCCTAACTCTGTTTTTCCATGTAGGGCAAGCAAGCACGGCCATGGGTCCTATGGCTTAGGATGTGAGCATCTTTGGCTGGGAAATGGGGGGATTCTGAATGCTAGTAAATCTTCAGGACTGAAAAGAGCAAGATCAAGTCTAAATGCTCTTTCCTCTTCAGGGAGAACCATATTAAAACATTTAGAAATACATGGTCCAGGTCACACTGGAAAAAAGAAAAAGAAAGCTTTTGACATAATTAAACCAGGATTGCATTTTGCTGTTATAAGCTAACATGTACATATCCTTTTCATAGCTTTTAACCTCTAAGGGAATAAAGAGACAGGCTTGGATGTTTTTTAGCCCAACACATTCTTGAGAGCTTGTCTGGAGGTTCTCGTGGGGACCACAGTACTCGCACGCCCATGCTCCTCCTCTGCCAGGGTGGCCCTCCTCTTTCACTGAGACCAAGCACCCAGCTTAGGCGGGATGCACAAGGAGTGGCGAGGGAGGAGGGGCGCCCCCAGAATCAACCCTGCCGATCAGTGGGGTGACTGGTGTCACAGGTTGCCCTCCTATCCCCTAACACATTTTTAGACACTATTTTATTCAGTGTCTTAAAGTATAATTTAGTAAAAAGTCCAGATAAATGAATAGATAATAATGCCACCAAAAAATATGTCTAAAGAAGGCAAAGATGCTAATAACTCTTGGAATATTTAGGCAGGAAGATTAGATGTGGTTGGTGGGATAGTATTACTAAATAATTTTTAAGGGGTCCTTCTGAGCAATGCAAGCATCATTCTTGATTAGTCCAATTAAGAATTAAGAGTCAGCATACTGTAGTAGAATTGCAAAGAGTTTACAGTTTCAGGGAAATCTTGAAATTTGAGACCCTGTCTGCTCTAATTTCCCCTGATTTTTAAAAAGTCTTATCCTCTGTGAGCTTAAATTTACTTCATATAAAAAAGAAAATTAAATCAAATATCCAGAAACATTTGTGGAGTTAGAGATGGGTTATTGTAAGGAAACTGAAAAATGCCTTGGCCCAGAATTGATAGCTACGATAACATTAGTTTAAACTGCAATCCAAACACCCCTTCATGAGTTCTCACTTTACTAGTTTAGAAATTATATATGTGTCTTCCAGAGTCACTGTTATTTTCTCTTTGAATTTTCATCATTTTGATGATATATCCCTGAATCTTAATTGATAATAATTTTCAAACTGGAGTACATTTTATACCATAAAATCTCACAAATTACCTTGCTTATTTCAGAACTATATTGACTTAAGCTTACATTGTATTTATATGTAAAATATATAAATACTAATCATAAAATTAGAAATAGTAAAGCAAAATATTCACCCAACACAATGATACATATGAATTATGTGACTATGTGTTTAGAAAATAACTTCAAAATGTAAGAATTAGATTACATAAAAGAGTGGAACACACACATGAATTATAACAGAATTAGAATTGATCTCATGGGCATATGCCATTTTTTTTCCTCAGGGAGGCAGTTGTCTTTGAATTCTCAGTTCTTTTTTGTAAATCCTGAACTATCAGAGATGTTCCTTATTATTTCAGCAAGAAAATAAATGCATGGAATTGAAGTCAGTGTTTCCATCATGATGCTTGGCTCTTGTTTTTAACTAACATTAACTGATATTTAGTTAGGTTTGTCAGAATTTTGACATCTGTCTGCCATAGTCTGAATTTTTTAATTTTTAATAGTTGATTTTGATTTATTGTGATTCATTGGCCATCACTATTCAGAATATGCTTCAAATTAAGGCCTAAAATTTTCTGTATAAAAAGACTAACCACAAAGCAAATAAACTCTTGGTCAGTATTCATTAACATAAAGCTCAGTTTCTGATCATCTACTTTAAAGCTCTACAGAATAAAAGTATTTTATATTTTTGTGCATCTGTATGTTCACATAAAGTGACACATTTCTAAGAGCAGTAGTGTTCATCAATGATACACAAAGAAGTCAAGAGGTACAGTTCTGTGGCTTAGTCTGCAGCACAGTAGTAAATTGATAAGCAAAATGTGTGAACTCACCAGAATCTCAACTCTCAGAGAATGAGTTGGGAGGACCACAAATTTGAAAGTCCCTTGGGCAAATTAGGGAAAAAAGGTGGCCTATTAGAATTATACCTTCTTAGACTGGTCAAGTAAAAAACAACTAGACCAAGGAACCTCTGTGGCAGGAGATTTGGATTAGGAAAACTGATTCAACAGGAAATCTATCTTCAAATCCAACAGTAAGAAGCTATCTAAAACAATCTTCTGATGGAGAAATTATTGGTATTAACAGTATAGAAGATAATGAAGTGAGCATGAATGCAAAAGGTAAAGCATGTTTTCAACTAAGCCATCATGTTAGTATTAAACAACTAATCACTCATTTAACAAATATTAATTTAGCATTTGCTATGTGACCATCACTGTTCTAAGGATATAATAAAAACTTACACAAAATAAAGTATTAGATCTAAATTAAATAAATGTTTTTCTCCAATGGGAAAAGCAGAGAAATAAACATAATAACAGAAACAAAATTTATAAAGAAATCCAAATGAAGATAGTAAATTTGTGGCTACCATTTTACACAGAGTAGTCAGGGAAGTACACTAACCCTCATGCAGACCAGAAAGACCTACATGGGGTGTCTACTCTGTCCAATGAGTACTCATGAAATTGTGGTTAAGGAATCCTAAAGATTTGTTGAAATTTGCTAATGCCCTCCCCTGTCGTATGTGTTAGCCTATTGGATACACTCGTGTAGATGTCCTGTGGACACTAATCTATTTTTCCAGTAGTCTTTCTAGTTTTCCATCCAGTAGAGTGTTATTAGTGAAGATGCTGCAGGTGGCACTGCTAGAAGGAAAGAGCTAGGAAGGGAAGAGAAAGAGAACAGAAGCTGAGGCCTAATTTGTCAAGGATTTGAAACCCAGGAAAGAATCCTGGTCTTTGAGAGCTCCTTCATCCTTTGGTCCTGCTGTGTGTCCCCTGTCGCTGCCTTTCAGAAGTTCATCTAGAAGTGTAGGAGACCTAGTCAGCAAGCAGACTTATGGTCCCTATGGCTTTTAGTGTTTTGGAGATGAATTCAGACTAAAAACGTAATGTCAGCCCCAAACCGGGTCCTGTAATTCCAAACTGTAGCTTAGAACCTGCATCTAGCAGAGATGTTAGTATGCAGGGTGACTTTGTATTCTCTGAGTCTCCAAAAGTTAAAAACATAGTAAAGATTATTTCAGAGGCAACTTCAAACTATAATATTATTTTTATGCTAAAGAAGATTTCCAGATTCCAAATAAATGACTGATCAGTACACTCAGACCATCCCATCTGTCTAAGTTGGAAACTGGTTTCCACGGAGCTACCAAAATGAACAACACTAAGATATATGTAAAAAAAAACATTGGGAGACAAAATCCACCACAAAAATCGCACAAATGCCACATCGCTCTGTAAAGAAGTAATAAGCAAGAACATGAGAAATTTCCCCTAAAGAAGTTAAAATGATAGACTACCATGTAGTTTCTCCCTTACATTGTTCTCTTTCAAAATTTGTATGAAAACTGTAGTGTCAGGGCTAAAATAGCTTATAAAAATTTAATACCATGAGTTATTTTGTAGAAAAGAAATTAATTCACATATATTACCAAATGGAAGTCCCAAATGCAAAGCTCTTTCTGGAAAAGGTTATTTGTAATGACCAAATTCGTCACTGTTTGGAATCTCGGAAAGGTCACAATAGAAGGTTTTCACTTGTTTTAAATAAAATTCTATATTTTAAAAATAAATATGCCTTTCTTCCATCTCATAGAAATATCAATGCTGTTTGCACTATAATTTACTTTTTGAGCCTCTGACATTTACCCAGCTGACTGTCTTTGGAGAACAATCTCTTGACTGAGAAGCACTCTAGGTATGAAAACTGTCAATTACAAATTACTGTCTGATGCATTGCAAAGCACAAAAGTCTTCAGATTTAAAGAATGATCTTGTGAAATATTTCCAGGTCTACTACCTCTAACTCATATCTAAAAACTGTTTAATGTAAAAGTAATTTGACTCATAAATACATAATTAAAGAAGAGGAATACCTTCATTAAAAGAACAATTGCACCATAAACATAATAGGAGAGTATAATTCTGAGTTCATAAAATATTAAATAAGATCCAAGATATTAAAACCTCAGAGTTATTTAGACATCTTAATCTTTTGAGGGAAACATTTTATGCACAATACAAGTAATTAAAGTCTTCAACTGACACACCATGATTTTGTTCATGTGTACATATGTTTTTCTATATACACACACATTTATTTTGAATGTTTCAAAATTGCCAATACTTTTAATTGTGTAACAAATACTAGTGTATAATATATTAAGTTGTATACTTTATATTTATTTTCAATTTCTTTTTAAAATTGAATTCTTTATTGGTACAATTTATATACATCTCACAATCACATATAACATTGGGGAATTTGTACCAATATATGACACAAGTTAATTCTCATTTTTACCCATATCCCCACCCACCCATACCTCCCCACCTCCTATATACATGCTCTTTTATTTTCTTTCAGAATCCTATTTATTCCTTTCCCTCATTACTTCCCCACACCAAATTTTTGATATTGTACTACAGAAACAAGATGTATTCTCTAAATATGAAGTAAGTATTTGAACTACTTCCAGTAATTACTAAAAGTAAATGTGATAACCAAAAATGACATCTTCTCCTACAATTGGCACCATTTTATGTTTTGTACTTACATATGTATGATGAAACACATAAATCCAATATATGTTAGTATCACATACATTTATAAAAATTTTCTGTAGCATAAATTCGTGCCACAAGTGCACATTTATAAAAAAAATACTGTATTTCCTGGCCGAGTTTACCACTTTTATAAGAAAAAAGGTTTCAGTATTGAGTAAAATCCAATGTTACTTCCAAAATGAGTGATATATAAAACTTTTATATTCACACAATGTCTTCAAAGAACAGAAATACTTCAATTCTTCTAATTGTGGTTAAAGTTGAATTTCAAGGGCCACATGGATTTAAACAAGAATTTATGCATTGAATATATAATTTTGAAGACTCCCACTTTAGGAAAAAAAACAACATATTATCTAAATCTATTTTCATTTTATGAAGTTAATGTATTTGAATACACATAGACACATCTCAGTGTGGTTGTGTACCCACAGTGGGCTCAAATGATTATCCCTTCGTCACCTTTCTTTACCCAGGGACTGGGCTATGATCAGGTTTTTTGTTTGTTTGGTTGGTTGTTGTTTTTTTGTTTTGTTTTGTTTTGTTTTGTTTTGTTTTGTTTTTTTAGACAGGGTCTTTCTTTGTAGTTCAGGCTGGCCCTAAGTTCACTATGTAGCCCAGGAAAGCCTCAAACTCACAGCAACCCTCCTGCCTCTTCCTGCCCAGTGCCAGGATTATAGGGTGAGTCACCACACCCAGGATTGTTGTATGTGGTTACTGAGGATCAAACTCAGGACCTTGGGCTTGCTAGGGAGGTGCCAGAACCACTAAGCTAAATCTCTGACCATGATCAGATTTTTTTTTTAAACACAGAAAATTTCAATTCCAAGAATTTCATTCCATCTCACAAAACATCAATATTATACCAGATTACAATTCAGATGTGACTTTACAGATTAGAGCGGGTTTCATACTGAGTGCATTTGTTCACTTATACCTTCATTAATGTGTTCATGCCAAAATATGGTAGGCAAAAAAATCTGAGTTACAATCCCAAATAAAGCAATATATCTGTTTTGTAGAAAGTTATACTCTCATTAAAGAAAATAAGAAATGGAGAATGAGATACAATTTGAAAAGTAATATAATGTGGACACAAATACAAGGGGCATCAGAGATGCACTTGAGAAATTTAAAGGTGCTTCCACAAGTATGTGATTTCTAAATGAGATTGTGAAGAATTATTCTTGGCTAAGCAAAACTAGACAGTACTGAAGAATGCAAATGTATCTGCAAGCAGCATTGATAGTTTTTCAATGAAAAAGCAGGTCAAAAACAAACACACATGGTTTTTACATGCTATCACTCCTATTGTTTAGAAATTATTCCACTTTGATAAGTTATGTCCAGGTCTAACACATGCATCTCAACAGAACAATGAACTCAAAACACTTTCTGTGTCCAGAATAAAATGATTTCTATAGCCTCCTCTATCGACCTATTGATTTCTCTAAGAAATTTTTTAAATGAATAGTTCACTTTTTATTTGGCTTCCTAATTATCAGTAATTTCCAGCTACCACAGTAGATTTTCATCTATTTAATTATATTATCGACTAAATAATGCAAATCCTTAGAGTCAAGATTCTCCTCAAAAAAGAAGCAGGTATAGTGTGATGTCATTTCCAGTTCCAAATTCCAGATCATCTTTCTTGTACTTCTAATAATAATCTAGTTATTCCATAATGATTCAGGGTATCTGATTATTTTTTT
>PVIC010013918.1:0-37347 GCA_004025085.1 Thryonomys swinderianus | reverse complement strand
AGGAGGATTGCTGAGTTCGAGGCTTGCCTGGACTACATAGCTCAGGGCCAGCCT
The DNA here is from genome assembly GCA_004025085.1 of Thryonomys swinderianus. Lineage (NCBI taxonomy): Eukaryota > Metazoa > Chordata > Mammalia > Rodentia > Thryonomyidae > Thryonomys > Thryonomys swinderianus. The sequence goes on along the minus strand of PVIC010013918.1, from coordinate 37,293 downwards.
GAACTAGGAAAGTGAGACCCTGTCTCAAAAAAAAAAAAAAAAAATTAAACGAGTCAATCTGTTTAAAGTGCTTGGCACATAATTTACATTCAGTGAAGCAAAGCTACTACCACTTTCATTATTAATGATAACACTATTTTTTTTTTTTTTTTGCTTTTGAGACAGGGTCTCGCTTTGTAGTTCAGGCTGGCCCTGAGCTCACTATGGTGCCCAGGCAAGCTGCCACGAACTCAGCAATCCTCCTGTCTCTACCTCCCGAGTGCTGGGATTACAGGCGTGAGCCACCACGTCAGGCATTGTGGTATGCGGTGTTGATTGTTGGTGGGCGTGTCTCCACGCCCAGCATTTTATGTGGTTACCGGGGATCAAACTCAGGTCCTTGCGATTGGGAGGCAGGCGCCGGAACCACTGAGCTAACCTTCCGGCCCAATGATAACACTATTTATATTTTCCCATCCTGTCAAACGTGTAGCCTGGCTCTCTATGGTCCTATAAATCTGAGTCTCTATGCTTTTTTCAGATGTCAGAGAAACCCTGACATGTGGGGAAGTGTCACTCTTCTAAGCACATGAAAGAGGCCACAGCACGAGTCAGCAGCCTTCTGCAGGCTCAGAAAAGGAGCTTTCCTCTCAGGGAGCCCAGAGAAACGATCCGAGATGGAGCTGGTACCCGGGCCTGCGTGCTAGTATCCAGGCTCATGCCTTCCTGTGGTCCCCCCCGGGAGTGGAAGGGATAACACATCTTCCTTTCCTTTCCCTTGTGACACCCCAAGGCAGAGCCCCACCCCATAGGCCCTGGGGATGTCTTCTGGCCCCGCCTCTTGCCTGCTAACGCCACACCCCCCTGTCCTTTTGCCCATCTCAAGGCAGCACTTTATGCAGCACCCTACAAGTCCGACTTCCTGAAAGCCCTCTCCAAGGGGCAGAACGTGACGGAGGAAGAGTGCTTGGAAAAGATCCGTCTCTTCCTGGTCAACTACACGGCCACCATCGACGTCATCTACGAGATGTACACCAAGATGAACGCAGAGCTCAACTACAAGGTGTAGGCGGTGCCCGCGCGGGCTGCACTCAGAAACAAGCAAACCTGATCACTGTGAACAAGCCCACGGGCTGCCCCCAGCTCACCGCACCCGAGGCCGGTCTGGGCCGCAGGGGACAGTGTTGGTGTTTTTTAAGTTTTTTTTTTTTTAGTTTATTCTAATTGGGCAATAAATAATCCTCTTTGGAGTCTTTGAATTTCACAACAGCACAGACTGACTGTACACCTTCATTTTGGTGTGATTAAAAATTAATTAATCAGGCTGGTTAAGGGGGTTTACACCTATAATACCAGCTACTGGGAGGATCTAGGATTGAGCCCGGCCTGGGGCAGTTCATTGAGATCCTGATTCAAAATTTAAAAAACAAATTAAAAGAATTGAATGTAGTCAATGGTAGAACACTTATCTAGCATGAGTGAGGCCCTGGGTCTAATCCCTGGCACCATGAAAACATAAATGCAAATAAAGAAAATTAACATTTCTAATAAATCAAGTCCTAGGGTATTCCCCCCCCCCAGGAGCCCTGCGGGAGCGGGGGGAACACACACCTCAGTTAGTGGAGAAGCACATGTTCCTCTGAGGATCTGGCTTAGTGGTGTTTTGGCTATTCAGGGAAATCTGCTCGGAAGTCTTGCAGGATCCTTACTGTGGTGTTCTTTAAAAGAGCAGACTGGTGTGTGCTCCAGTGTGGTGTGCACGGCCCAGCCTCACAGTGCTGTCATGAGAAACCATCTGCCTTTTGCCAGACAGCCTTTTTTTTGAATACCTGAAACCAACCAGCAAGCCTTTGATGACCAAGTGGCCATTTCTTTTTATGTTATTGGGTACAAACAGTTGACCACTGATGACTGTATCTGCATTCCTCTGCATAATGATTTTCTTCAGGGACAATTCTTCTAACCTAAGAAGCAAGCGGATTTCCAGAGGGGGAGAAATGTGCCCTCCAGCTTCTGAGACTCGAGGAGCCACCTCGCTGCCTTAATGGTCCTTTCTGGCGCTAAAAAGAGCTTATATTTTTAAAGTATTGGGGCAAACCAAGCAACCCCAAAAGATTTGATGTATGTTTAATGAAAAAAAAAAAACAAGGAATAACTGGCAGTTTTTATGTAGAAACTAAATGATCCTTAATAAATAAATCTCTATTTTGGAATCACATCTGCATGCTGTTTTGGTTCATATATTTTCCAAATCTGAGGTTACATTTAGAAGCTTACAGAAATAATGCCCTGGCTGGGAATTTAGCTCAGGGGTTCCAGTGTGTGCCTGACAAGTACAAGTTCCCAAATTCAATCCCCAGTACCACATATCACAATGCTGGGCGTGGTGGCTATGCCTGTAATCCCAGCACTCGGGAGGCAGAGAGGAGAATTGCTGTGAGTTCGAGGCAAGTCTGGGCTACATAGTGAGTTCAGGGTGTACCTGAACTACAAAGTGAGACTGTGTCTCAAGAAAAAAAATAAAAATAAAGAAAAAAGGAAAAGAAAAAAGAAATGCTGCCCTCTTGTTTAGATCAGGTAAAGGAAGAGGTGTGCATGGTTCACTTTGCCTCAGTCTCCACCCAGCCCTGTGGTCAATTATTATTTGTACTGTATCATGGGTTGATGTTTCCCTGATACTAGGCTCCAGTGGAAAGAGAAACATTACTTTTTCTCCATCTCTGCTCCTATAGAGCTGATGGCCTAATGGGCAAGATGGACCAGAATAATAATACAGAGTGGTCAGGGTCCAGAGGGACTTTGGGGCCTTAGATGAGAGGCCACACTGTGGAATGCATTTTGGGGAGTTGGAGCTGCCTTGTATCTCAGTGGAAGTCGGTTCACGGGAGAGGACACTCCATGCCATAGGCAAAGATCTGGTGTCTTGACCAAGGGCAGCTTTGTGCGTGTGCTGCCAACGGGAGATTTGAGCTTGACGCTGAGAAGGATGGAACAGCTTTAAGGGCCTGTGCATGGCCTGGTCAGATTTCTGGTGTGGAAGGCTCACCCGGCTAGCCAGCGAGTGGAAGCCTGACTGGAGTTGACTACTTGTCTCTGATTTCAATATATTTTCTAATACTGCTGATACTGTGGATACTATTGTTCTTCCTAAACTCTAATTGCTTTCTAGGGGTTTTCCCTTTGGAATTCCTAGAAATACAGCCTTCTGCAGCAATTAAAATAACCGTTTTTTTCTTTTCTTCATATCTCTACCACAACACAGTGAGGCCAGGAGGGTGCATTCCTCGCGGGGCAGGGTGTTTCCCAGGGCGGCCCCCTCCCTGCTGCCACCTGCTGGCTCGGGAGGCCAGTACCGCGTTGCCTTCCCGTTGCCTCCTTGTCAAAGTGACCAAATGCTGCCTGGAGCAGGGATGAAAGAACACACATTGAGCACCGGCTGTATACCAGGGTCTGCAAACCGGCGTGCTCTAAGACATCATTTCACCGCCACCTAAGTTGTAGGCAGGGCCCAGGACCCCGCCAGATGTGAGGAGCTAGGGCTCCCATCTGACTTCAGATCTTTCCTCAGCTCAGTGGGCCCGCTGGAACTAACTCACATTTCCCTGCCGTTTGTTCCCATGTTAACTGATAACTGCGCAAGAGCCCAAATTCTCCCTGAAGTTGGCCAGGACTGACTGATTCTCTTGTTTCCTTCCATGAACACTCGGCCTGTAGGGGACTATGTTGAGTATGTTCTAATTATCTCTATCCTAGCAGAGCAGACAAGGCTCAGTTCACACTGCGGAGCGCAGTTTCCTATCTGTGATTTGAACGTCTTTCTGGTGCTGGTCTCACAGGGTTGACGCGAGGCTTAAATGTTATTAGATTGTAACGCAGAGCAATGCTAGAAGCCTGGCGGGCTGCTTTGTGTTAATAAAACTTGCAAGCATATAGCTGTGTGTGTGTGTGTGTGTGTGTGTGTGTGTGTGTAATCGGTCCATGAGGCAGTTACCACGGTTTGCAGGTTATAGAGGAAAGGGGTGGGGGGATGGTCCCCTTCGGTTTTGCTGGTTGGTGAATGAATTTCCCTGGTTCGCTGAGGGCCACTTCTTTCTTGCCCTCTTGCTCTTGGTGCACTTGCCTGCCTGCCCCTGCGCCTGCGCACTGAGCGTCTCCAGCTCCCTGGAGGACCGGTAGGTGGCGCTGTAAGTATTGCAGTCCCGGGAGTTCAGCCCTCTGGCACCACCCGGGGCCCAGAGCCTTCCTTTGTCTTGCACCCGAAGAGGGAGGTCAGGGGTGAGGCTTCCCCTTCCCCCGTGTTTGGGAAAGGCATAAGTTCCTCTTTACCGGGTATTTAGGGTCTTGATTTCATGCCAGTCTCTACTTGGCAGTCATCTTGGCCCTGTCGCTTAAGTGACTTGCCACTAACAGCGCCATCACCTAATGATCTTTGGTTCAAGCCCACGTTCAATGACTCTGTAGCTGTCTGATGCAAGACGAGTCAATTCATGTCTCTGGGCCTCAGTTTCTGAATCTGTAAAATGGGACAGAGGCACTTCCACCTTTCAGGATTGGCTAAAATAATGTGTGTGTTAAATGCCTGGCATTTTGTAATTTTATTTATTTGATGCTACCACTTAACAGGGACCTTCGGAGGGACAACCCATTCCCCCAGTACAATTGCAGTAACTAAGCCACAGCAGGCTCACTTATGCTCACTTGGTCTGCGTGTGAGTGGAGGTTGAACCCAGCTGGGGCCTTCTGCATGCCAAGCAGGCATCCCCAGCCCTTTTATTTTTATTTTTAAAATTTTGAAACAGGGTTTTGTTAAATTTTCCAGGCTGCCTCAAAAGTGTAATCTTCCTGTCTCAACCTCTAGAATAGCCAGGATTATAATCATGTACCACCTTGCCTGGCTGCTACTTATTCTTAAAGATGCAGTAGTGCCTAGCTTGATGTGGAGGCTGAGGCAGGAGGACTCAAGTTCAAGGCCCTGTCAGGGTAATTAGCAACTTAGTGAGACCTTATCTCAAATAAAAAATAAAAAGACTGGGCATGGAGCTCAGTGCAAAGGCCCTGAGGTCAGTCACCAATACCTCCTCAAAGTTATGTATATTAGCCCACATCAATATGTATAAACAAAGAACAGCCTTACTCTGCCCAGATCTGCTGTGTGACTCTGGCTAAATCACTCTCTCCCTTCTGGGCCTCAGTTTTCTCACTTTTAAAATTCAGTGATCAGCGGGCCGGAGGGTTAGCTCAGTGGTTCCAGCGCCTGCCCCGCAAGCACAAGGACCTGAGTTTGATCCCCAGTAACCACGTATAATGCTGGGTGTGGAGACACGCCCACCAACAATCAACACTGCATACCACAATGCTGGATGTGGTGGCTCACGCCTGTAATCCCAGCACTCGGGAGGCAGAGACAGGAGGATTGCTGAGTTCGCGGTGGCTTGCCTGGGCACCATAGTGAGCTCAGGGCCAGCCTGAACTACAAAGTGAGACCCTGTCTCAAAAAAAAAAAAGCAAAAAAAAAAAAAAATTCAGGGATTAGTTTGCTGCCTCCCTGCCAGCTCTGACAGCCACCCTGGACCTCTCCCAGTGCAGGGGCAGCCTCTGGTTTGAATTCCTAAGCCAGGAAAATCAACACTCTGCTTTTGGCCTCAAATGGGAGCAGCATGCAAAGCCCTAGGGCCGCCCCTGATGGTTAACCCTTAGTGGCCCTCAATCTGAGAGGACTGTCTGGAAGAGAGGGTCCCCCAGCCACTGTGTGCTCACACCCACTGTGTGCAAGGCCCTGAGCTAGGCTCAGAGGCTCCCAACAAGAAGCCGCACTAGGCCTCCAGCCTGCAAGGCCCAGGGCCAGAGATGTACAGTGAATCGGAGAGCAAAATGGGCGGCAAGGCAGAGTGAGGGCCCCTGAGGGATGGGAAATAGGGGGTGCCAGGGAGGAGCTCTCCGAGGAGGAGACAGCAGAGCAGAGAGCCTGAGGCAAAGAAAGAGCAGATGAGAGAGAGAGAGAGACAGAGACAGAGACAGAGACAGAGACAGAGACAGAGACAGAGACAGAGACAGAGCAGAGACAGAGACAGAGACAGAGACAGAGACAGAGAAGCTGGCAACTACCAGAGTAAAGGCAACAGCCAGTGCAAAGGGTCGGAGGCAGCAGAGGAGACAGCTTGATGGACAGAGAGGCCAAGGTGGCCAGAGCCCGGAGCTAGGCTCTGAAATTCTGAGGTGCAGAGTTTACTGGGAGGTTTTCTGCTGTCAGGGCTCAAGAAGAGATTAGCCTTTGTGAGTAGATTGTGAGAAAGCCACAGTTTTAAAAAGCTGTGGGCCAGGCCCTGAGGGGGGGGGTGTCCCTTGGGTGACTCAGAAAAGAGCCTGTGGCCCCTAGCCCCAAGCCAGACAGAGGGGGGCGGGGCGGGCCGGGAGGGGTCCCCTCTCCAGGAGGATTCCTTCACTCCTCACAATTCCACGCAGCACCCCTGGTGGGGAGCCCCAAGGTCCTCCGACGCTGGGACTAGGGCCCCGGCGCCTCACCGCCACGGAGGTCGTCTGTGAGGTGCCACGGCTGACACTGGGCCACACCCGCAGGCCACCAGGCCGGCTGCCCACAGGAAGGAAATCACAACCGGCCACTGAGCTGAGCCCGGGGGACTGCTGTGCCCATGGCAACGGGTCACCCGAGGAGAGAAGGGCTTCCTCCCACCTGGCCTCAGGTTTCTGCCCCAGGGAGGTTTCCAGAAAAGCCTCATTGAAAGCCAGAGTGGGCAGGGTGGGGCTCTGGTCTGGGTGGGGCTCAGGACCAGGGCCAGGTCCAGCCCTTGGCGGACCAAGGGACACAAGCTAGCCCTTTGTCCGCGGCCTCCTTGGGTCCTGCGCCCGTGGCAGAGGATGCGACTTTATGTGGAGCCTGCTGTGCGAGGGACAGTCTCCCGCGCATACCCGGGCAGGCGCCTGCGGGCCCAGGGCCCACTTGGATTCAGAAGGACAGAGCCCACGGAGCCCCTGGCACACTGCGAGTGTGCACAAGTGCACATCAGTGCACACATGCGGGCGAGGACTCCCCTCTCCTTTTCCCCAAATCCCTGTCCTCCGGAAGAAGGGACCCTGTCAATGACACTCACTAGAGGAAGCAAACAAGGCAACTAGAACCTCGAGCTCCCAGCGCCCCTCTCTGAATCATCCAGGGGTCAGGCGGTTGCTATAGCAGCTGAAGTTCGGATGGCCTTGGGTTCAAATCCTGCTGGCAGTGATCTCCTCAGATAAAGGGCTTTCACTGTGGAGCCTCAGTCTGTCCGTATGAAAAACGGGCAGGAGAAGCCCCTCAGAGCAGTGGGGAAGGGCGGGGAGAATCTGGGCTCTACAGGAGCCAGCTCACCTGGTTGGCTCCAGCTGTGTCTGGAACTCCAGGAACTGCTTGGGTCCCCAGAGAGCGGGACACAGCTCTTGGAGGAGAGGGTAGGCAGGAGGTAACAGGGGGTGTCACCCCAGAGGACGTTCTGCCCTGCGTGATGATGTTTCAGGTAACGACAAACCATATATACCATGGTGTCCCCCCCACCACTGACGTTACCTGCGGGCACCACAGCCCCCTTTCCCTGTGTCAACTCACTGTGTGGAGCTCACACAATGGCACAATTGCCTGACGGCAAAGTTTCTGACCTTAACGGATTACTAAGAGTCACCCGACTTTATTTATTGAGCACTTAAACCATGTTCAGGCACTGCCCGACTCTCTTAAGCACTTGGCCAAAAAGCCAGGGAGGTTGTCATACCCATTTTACAGAAGAGAGAAGCGAGGCTTGGAGAAGCAGGGTTACCTGCTTGGAAGTGTAGAAGGTTCACACGCCAAATATTTTGACCCCCGAGATCAAGTTCTTCTTTTTAATCTTTTATATCCACTTTATTGAGATCATCTCATATCAAGTACTTCACCACTCAAACAGAGTATTTGATGGTTTTTAGTATATTCACAGATATAACCAACCATGACTCCGGTCAGGTTAGGACATTTCATAATGCTAAAGGGAAACCTCAATCCTTTAACCATTATCCATTGAGAGCCAAATCCTCTGCTTTCCCTGCTCTTAGCAACTGCTGTTCTACTTTCTTTCTATAGGTTTTTGTGTTCTGGATATTTCCTATGAATAGAATTGGAGGATATACGGAACTTTTTTTATTTGTTTATTTGTGTGTTTAAAACAAGGTCTCACTGTGTAGTTCAGGCTGACCTTGAATTCACTGTGTGGTCCAGGCTTGCTTTGTCCTTGTGGCAGCTCTCCTGCCTCAGCCTCCTGGATGCAGGAATTATATGTGTTCACCACTATATCCAGCCTATATTGGGGGCTTTTATGCTTGACTTTCCCCCTCTTTTCAAGATTCATTCATTGTTGCTGCATGAATCAGTACCTTGTTCCTTTTTATTGTTTTGGTTTTTTTGAGACAGGGTCTCACTTTATATTTCAGGCTGGCCCTGAGTTCACTATGTAGCCCAGGCAAGCCTGGAACTCAGCAATCCTCCTGCCTCTGCCTCCCGAGTGCTGGGATTACAGGCGTGAGCCACCACGCCCAGCACTGTGGTATGTGGTATTGATTGCTGGTGGGCGAGAGTCACCACTTCCAGCATTGTATGTAGTTACCAGGATCAAACTCAGGACCTTACGCTTGCGAGGCAGGTGCTGAAACCACTGAGCTAAATCTCCGGCCTTTTATTGTTCCTTTTTAACATTCCCTAACATGGATATACCATGTTTTATTCATCCATTCAGCATTTGGGTCATTTTCAACTTTGGACTATTATGGATAATTCTGCTTGTGAACATTTATAAACATAAGTTTCTGTTGCTGTGATGGTCCTAAAAGTCAAACCCAATAGCACTCTATACTGAGTGGCATCTCCAGCCCTTTTTTTTTTTTTTTTTTGCAGTACGGGGATCAAACTCGGGCCCTTGTGCATCCACAGTTGGCACAGTACCACTTGAGCTAAATCCCCAGCCCCTCGTTTTTAAATTTTGAGACCAAGATCTCACTAAATTGCTCTGATGGGACCTGAATTTACAAGCATCCAGCCTCCGTCTCTCTCAGTGCTGGGTAACCGGACGTGCATCTGCGTCTGGCAGATGGTGACACAGAGGCTTCCTGCATGTGGACATGGACTTGTAGTTCTCCGGGCTCTTGCGTGGAGTTGCTGGGTGACGTGGTCACTTGTGTCTGACATTCTGAGGAACTCCCTGTCTGTTCTCCACAGCAGCGGCTGTGCCTCAGGTTCCTGGCAGCACAGGCAAGGCTTCCAGCTTCTCCACAGTCTCACGCACCCTTGTCTCTCGGGCTTTCTGAGACCATATCCTTGACTGTGCTACGCTGAGGGCTCGGCTGGGCTTGGCTTCCCCTCTTCCCCGCGGTGGCCATCAGACAGGTGGCCTCCGCGTGTCAGAAGACGGCCTGGGTCTGCAGCAGCTCTGGGCTGTGCCGTGCAGACTGTGAAGTGAGCCGTGCCTGTCTTGTTTTGGTAACTGGGTGTCCTGGGTATGAACTCCCTGAGACCCTGGCCTGTTGGGCTCATGATCTCTCCCCAGCACCTGGCACTGGGTCCTGGATACAGAGGGGCTCAATAGTCTGGTGGCTGCGTGGGGTACAGGGCTGGATCCTGCTTGTGGCTTCACGTGACTCCCAGTCCCCAAGAGCTTGAAATCCTTGCTTCCCTAAGAGGAAAGTGCTTCCTCTCTGTCAAGAATCTCTTGCTCCGGTTGGAGGGTTAGCTCAGTGGTTCCGGCGCCTGCCCCGCAAGCGCAAGGACCTGAGTTCAATCCCCGGTAACCACGTATAATGCTGGGCGTGGAGACACGCCCACCAACAATCAACACCGCATACCACAATGCCGGGCGTGGTGGCTCACGCCTGTAATCCCAGCACTCGGGAGGCAGAGACAGGAGGATTGCTGAGTTCGCGGCGGCTTGCCTGGGCACCATAGTGAGCTCAGGGCCAGCCTGAACTACAACGCGAGACCCTGTCTCAAAAAGCAAAAAAAAAAAAAAAAGAATCTCTTGCTCTTCCAGGGCTGGGGACTTCCCACTGGGAAAATCATAGCTATCAGTGGTCCCTTCACACCAAGTGACACCAGCTTGGATTTGCCGGGCGCGCCGAGCTCCTGCCTCTCTTGCTCTTCATACTCAGCCCTTCCACCTGGGAAGTTCTTCATGTTTCAATCAACCCAGTGCCCCAAACTCCATCTTGTCACCGTGGTAACATAAAGAAAAACTGATTGCTAGGTCTGGTGGGCAGGCCTGTAATCCCAGCACTCTGGGAGACTGAGGCAGGAGAATCACAAAGTCAAGCCTAGATTGAGGAGTTGAGCAACTCAGGAGATCCTGTTTCAAAATGAAAGAAAATAGGGCCGGAGATTTAGCTCAGTGGTTCCAGTGCCTCTCTAGCAAGTGCGAGGTCCTGGGTTCGATCCTGGTAACCACATACAATAATACTGGGTGTGGTGGGGAGGCAGAGGCAGGAGGATTGCTGAGTTCAAGGCTTACCTGAGCCACATAGTGAGCTCAGTGCCAGTCTGAACTACAAAGCGAGACCCTGTCTCAAAAAAAAAAAAAAGAAAAGAAAAAGGGATGGGATGGGGAGAGGGGAGGGGGGAGGCTAGAGCTGTAAACTCAGTGGTAAGTTCCTAGTTCCTAGATACTGAGAGAGAAAAAAGTCTACCATCGTAAGTTTACTTTGACTTTTTGGTTATTTTTACAGTGCTGGGGACAAAACTCATGGTCCTGTGCATGCTTTGCAAGTGCTCTAACCCCAGCCATGTCCCCAGCCCATCTTAACTACTTTTAAGCATACAGTTCAGTGGCATTCAGAACATTCATACCGCCATGGGACTGTCACTGCTACCATCTCCAGGACACTGCATCTTGCAAAAACGATGCCCGATAAACAAGAGCTCCCCATTCTTCCCCTCCCCCAGCTCCATCAACCAGTCTTTTCAAAAGGACCTTCTAAGTGTCACGGGCTGATCTTGTAGCCTGGAACGGGACAGGCCTCGCAGCGAGGTCTTCTTCCTCGGAGCAATGAAGACCCACTTTTTCAGAGGGAACCGAGGTTCTGAGCGAGGCTCTTGGCCACAGGTCCCACTCAGTGTCAGGGGAGGGTTGAAAGCTGTGAGGTGGGGGCTGGGTCAGTGACGCAGGTGCCCCCCCACCCCCGCAGCGGGAAGGTCCCCAGCACACAGGCTCTCCAGCAGGGAGGTGCAAAGGCCTCTGTACATTCCTCACTGCTGCCAGAAAGCTGCTGGCTCTGCTGGAGGCGGGGGCCGCCCACGGGGAGAAGCCCCAGCCTTCCCTCCTCCACCCCAACCCTCACAGAGGCCCTGGCAGGCTCACTGTCCTCGCCAAGCCTCCATTCCCATCTGCAGGGTGGGCCCAGCAATCCCTACCTCAGAGCCTAGAGATTTGTTTCGCAGTTTCTCCTACCTCCAGTTTGTTTTTTGCCACCCTCAACTCTATACCCAGAACCTTAAAAACATTGTTTTTATTTTTAATTTTTTTTTTTTTTTTGAGAAAGGGTCTCACTTTGTAGTTCAGACTGGTCCTGAGCTTACTATGTAGCCCAGGCTAGTCTCAAGCTCAGCAATCCTCCTGTCTCTGCCTCCCAGGTGCTGGGACTACAGGCGTGAGGCACCACACCCAGCACTGTGGTATGTGGTACTGATGCCAGTGGGCAGGAGTCACCACGCCTGGTATTGTTGTATGTGGTTACCGGGGATCGAACCAGGGACCTTGCGCTTGCTAGGCAGGCGCTGGAACCACTGAGCTAAATCTCTGGCCCTTTGTTTAAAGGCCCTTTGTTAAAATTAAAAAAAAATTTTTTTTTTTTGAGACAGGGTCTCGCTTTGTAGTTCAGGCTGGCTCTGAGCTCACTATGCAGTCCAGGCAAGCCTCGAACTCAGCAATCCGCCTGTCTCTGCCTCCTGAGTGCTGGGATTACAGGCGTGAACCACCACGCCCAGCACTGTGGTATGTGGTATGTGGTATTGATTGCTGGTGGGCGTGAGTCTCCACGCCCAGCATTATATGTGGTTACCAGGGATCGAACTCAGGACCTTGCACTTGCGAGGCAGGCACCGGAACCACTGAGCTAATCCTCCGGCCCCAAAATTTAAAAATTTTGAGACAGGGTTTCACTAAGTTGCCCAGGCTGGTCTTGAACTTGCTATGGTCCTATCTTCAGTCTCCCAAATACCTAGCATTACAGGTTTGTGTCACCACGGCCAGGCATACCAGTGGGTTAATTATGAAGGTTTGTTTCTTTGTAGATGCTTTGAACAGCATGTTTTGTTTCTTTCTCCCCCTATTCCCTGTCTTTCCACCTATTCTAAAATTTCACTTTGCAGCTGATCCTGCTATTTGCAAACCAGAAAGGAAGGACCCTTCTCACCATCTTATCAACTGGAGTCAACTCAAATTAATGAAGCAGTAATGATAAAAAAGACTGTCCCCCAACCTCTGCACGGATCCAGGGGTTCCAGCATCTCCACTGGGACGTTCAAACCCCCCCCCCCGGCAACTGGGGACACTGAGGCACTGAGGTGAGGGTCTTGCCTAGGGCAGGCTGGTTGCTGAGTCACAGCCACATGTGGGCCCAGCGTCACGCTCGGAGCTCAGGGGCTCTTCCCCCCAGGCCTGTCCTGTGAGGTAGCCAAGTAGATGCAAAGCTGGGTAGATGTGGCTGCATATGGAGGCTCACTTTTGTCACCCAATAGAAAAAGAGGCTTTGCTCTCTTGCTCTGTGCGTGCCAGATGTAGGCTAAGCGCTGCACCTAGACAGGTGACAGAAACAAATCCTCAGGTATTCGCTGTGGGACTGTCCGCAACACAGGAACCACCGCTGTTAGGCCAAGAGCTCCTGGAAACAGGAACCCACTGGACGCCTCCGAGTGGTGTCTGCTGAACGGATGAACGAGCGAACAGGTGAACGAAAGAATGAACCTTGTATGTAGGAACTGGCCAGGACGGTAAATCCTGAGGGCTCAAGATCAGGGAGAAAAAGACCAAGTTGTGCACGCAGCGCGCCAGATACAGCCAGCGAGCTCCTGGCCCTCCATCCAAGCACCGCGAGGCCCGTCTTCCAGGTGAGGAAGCCGGGACCCTGGCCCCAGCCCTGCAGAAGCGGCGGCCGGCTGTGGCGGGCGGTGGGCGTGGTGCCGCCGGGGGCGCGGCCGCGGGAACCCGAGCCGAGCCGGAGGAGGGACGGGCGCCGGCCGGGATTCAGGAAGCGCCGCGCTCCCGCCGCCGGCGCCGGGCGTCCCGGAGGTGAGTGGGCTCGGCCGAGAGGGACCGCCCCGTCGAGGACCCCTCGCGCCCTGGGGACCACGGCCTGGCCCGCTGGGCCCTGGAGGGTCCCGCGACTCTGGAGTCCCGGCCCCGGGCGCGGGCGAGCTGAGGGGCCGGAGGCGCGGGTCCTGCCGGCGGCCGCTGCGAGCTCGCTGCCCTTGGGCCGGCCGCCACCTCGCTGGGCCGTGGCTGGATCACCCGTGGGATGGGCCCCTGAGTCCCGTGTCGCGAAACCTATCTGGAAGGGATCTCTCCGCCTTAGGAGACTCGAAGGAGCAGTGGGCATCAGGGCGCTGAGGTTTGCCCTTGGCCTTGAGCGGGTTGGAGGAAATTGGAAGCCTTAACCCCAGCTCCCTTTAGGTGGTCTTGGGACGGGAGAGGGGCCTGCAGGGTGCCCCCTTGCCCGGAGAGACAAGAGGCCGGCACTGCAGAGGGGAAACGGGCTCAGTGTGGGGTGGAGCGGTGCCCGTCAGGCCGCAGAGGCCCCCTCCCACCCAGGGCAGGTGGCTTGTCCCGGAGCCACACCCGGGGGTGCATCGGGGTGCACAGGAAGTGACAGGCAGTGTGGCCTTGTGGCTATCTGGGCTCAGCAGCTAAAACGAGGGCCTCTGTTTGGGGGGCTGTGAACCTCTGAAATCCCAAGCACATGTCATGTGCGAGCTTTGTTCTTCGATGCTAAGCACCACTGGAGAAATTACACTCCAGCATTGTGGCTGGGGCAGGGCAGGGCTGTGGGCCGGGTTCTCTCTATAAGGAGGGTACAGCCCTGGGCTGTCCGGAGGAGCTTCCCGGGCACCCGGGGGCTCGTTGATCCCTAAACTCTTAACAGAAGAGAGTGAGAAAAGGTAATTGGCCACCATGGCAGCCTTTCCGTAGCTCCTAATGTTTGAAGAATGCCAGGAGCCTGAAGGCCAGGGACCCCTCCCTTCCCATTTTTGTTTTGTGAGTGGCAGAGAGCAGGGGCTCCCTAGCCTAGACGGCCAGCCGCAGTCATGGTTCAGTCGGGTTCACTCCTGCAACCAGAGCCGGTCCCTCTGGAAGGGAGTTTCCCTAGGAATAAGGAGTAAGGTGGACAGGAGACTTAGGGAGGCTGTTTTATGGCGGTCCCCTGAGGACGCCTGGAGTCCTTCAAGGAAACCCAGACACCTTACATCTGGGGAAGGGGCTGTGGAGGCTCTTCCGGCCTCATCTGGTGTGAACCAGGCCTCAGCTACCCCTGTGGCCCCAACAGCCTCTCCTTCAAGCTACCCGGTGTGCTACCAGGGATGAGAAGGGAAGACGGCTGCCCTGCTCTGAGACCTGGTCGCACCTCCCATAGCTGTGGCCTCCAGGTGGGTGGCACCCCCACCTAATTGTGGGCCCCTTGCCGGTGTGCGCCTGTGTGGGTGCTTGGTATCACGAGCCGCTGAATGAATGGGGCCAGAAGAGGGTGCCGTAGGGAGGGATGGGGGAGTGTTAGGTCAGGGGCATCGCCACACCTTGAAGAATGATGCAGAGTTGGAGGAAAGGGCACTCGAGTGAAGGCACTGGCACTCGCCGAGACTTGACTTTCACCCATCACTGCGGGGGCCTGGGGTGTGTAGAGCAGAGAAATCATCCCTTTTGTCTAGTGTGTGAGACGTGGGCAGGCGGGGATCGGGGATCGGGGATCCGGCGGGCAGGGGCTCAGTCAGACCAGGCTGGAAGCCATGGTTGTTTGTGTGGTCTGGAAAGTTTCCCTCTGGGGAAAAATTAGGGGGCGTTGGGCAGGGAGGACAGTTAGTCCTCAGGCTAGGGAAGTTGCCCGCATGCCAGTTTAGGGAGTAGAGGGGAACTCAGGAGGTGATGCAGGAGGCCACCAGGCCTGGCCTCAGTGTCCTGGGAGTGGTAAGGACTCAGTACTTATCAATTGTCTGGTTCGCCTTCTGAACAAATCCTGGTTTTGATGGTGGTGGTGCTAGGGATCGAACCCAGGGCCGTTCCCATGCTCAGCCTTTGCTGAGTACTGAGCTCCAACCCCTGAACAAATGCTTTCAAAGGACCCAAGTCCTTTGAGCTTCTTCGTGCATTCCTGGGACAGTGGGGTCCACAAGACCTGGAGGCCTTTGCCTCTCACAGGCTCTGATTTGCTGTCTGCCTCAGTTTCCTCCATTTGACTTTAGGGGAAAACACTCTAATCCTCTGTTTTCTCATCGCAGATAAGGTCTTGGGAGCCAAGGAAACATTTATTTCATGCCACAGGGACCTCTAGAATGTTCCACATTGCTGGAGTGGAATTTAATTCTGTTAAAGATTAATTCAGATCTCTTGAGATACTTGCGGTCCTGGGCCCTGTGGCTGCTGCTTTAAACTCTGGGTACAAGGTTCTGTCTGCTTTAACCAGGCCTGGGCTGTGCTAGCAGCTGTTCTGGTAGCGGGAACTTACAGAGCACTTGCTCTGTGTCAGGTACAGAGCCAAGCACTCTCAGGACATTGGGTTACAAAAGTATCATTGTACCCATTTTTCAGAGGGAAGGAGTGAGGTCTGGGGAGGTAGGTCTTTGGGTCTCTTATCTGCTAAGGGGCAGAGCTGGGCTCTGACCCCATTTGATTGCAAACCCATGCCCATAACCTCAATGGTCTCCATTTCTTGGGACCCACCAGGGGTGCTCAGAGTCAGGGAAGAAATGATGTGCAGTTGAATCACTCGGGAGGCTGAGGCTGGAGGATTGCAAGTGCTGGGAGTGTACCTCAGTGGTGGAGATTTGCCTGACACATACAAACCCCTAGACCCCCCCCCCCCCCCGGCCCAGCAGTGGAAAACAAAACAAAAACCCAAAGGTGTTCAAACAGGCCTGGGTTTAAAGGTGAGGCCTGATGTTAAGATACATTCTCTTGTGCAGGAAGCTTGGGGGGGGACGTCACCTGATCTGTCCAAGCTTCAGTTTCCTCATCCACCAAGGGGCTCCCAGTACCCAGTTTTCAAGGATGGTCCCAGGCACACAGTTGAGTTCCAAAGCTCAGGCCCCGCTCACCCTGTGCTGCTCCCGCATCCCCCAGCCCGTTCCAGGGAGGGTTTCCTGCCACTCTCCAGGCGCCCCTTCATGCAGGGGCAAAGCTGGACTTGCATTGAGCCCAAGGGCGATGCCTTTTCAGGCGCGAAGTGCATGTGGGTGTTGACCGCTTGCCAAGAACTGTCAACATTTCTGACTTTACTAATGTGAGGCCCGGAGCCTGGCTGCTC
Source organism: Thryonomys swinderianus (assembly GCA_004025085.1). Taxonomy (NCBI): domain Eukaryota; kingdom Metazoa; phylum Chordata; class Mammalia; order Rodentia; family Thryonomyidae; genus Thryonomys; species Thryonomys swinderianus. Next base: position 20,802 of record PVIC010013918.1, on the reverse strand, counting down.
CCAGTGAGCTGCTTCCTTTCCTCCTTGGGCTGTTTCCTCGAGGGTCTGTACAATGGGGAAGTGAGGGCACCAGCCTCGCTGGGGGGCGATGGACAGTGTCCAGCTCGACACAGACCTGTCGCCCCATTACTTCAGTGGTTCCACAGCCTCATGGGTGTGTGGTGGGGGCATCGATGCCAAGACCCACCCGACACCTGAGGAGACTATAAGTTTCAGAGAGGAAAATAATTCACCTGGCTCACGGCAAGGCTGCACCCAGAAGCCTCGGGTCCCAGACAAGCCACTCACTGTCCCAGCTTCCTGCCTGGAAAGCCATCTGGGACTCCTGGCTCTTGGAATATGGCTCACCTTAGCTCACCTCCCAGCTCTGCAGCTCAGTGCTGTGTGAGCTCAGGAAAACGGCTTAACCTCTCTGTTCCAGGGGCTGCCACCAAGGGTTTGCTGCAGGCCAGTTTTGCTAGCATGGGGGGGGGGATCTGGGTTATTTTGGCCGCCCCTGCAGCCCAGACCTGGGCCCCACTGTGCTGGGAGACCCTGGTCCCCCGAGTAGGCCAGGCAGGAATGAGGAGAGGAGTCCACGGCCCCAGCTGCCCTCCTCTCTGACCATCAGCTTCCCCTTTCTGGCCCTGCCTTCCACTGCTGGCTGGTGACGCCAGACAGGTGACCCCTCTCTGAGCCTGTTTCCTCCTTGGCAAGGGAGGGTGCCAGGCGGCCACGCCTGCGCACAGGAAGCCTCGCAGTCTGCTCCAGATGAGCTCAGGGTGTTGGAAAGGCCCCGGCGGAGGCAGGGGCGTGGGGGCAGCCAGGCGGGCCGTTAGCCCACGGAGTACTCTTATTTTGCTCTGGGCGGTGAGTAACGGCCCTTCCTGCTTGCTGCCTCCCCTCCCTGCCTGCACAAAGGGCTCCTGTCTCCCCGGGCGCCTGCTTTTCCCCTGTGGGTAGAGCAGCCTGGGTTCCACCCCATTGACTGGCAAAACTGATCACCTTCAAGCGCGCGCGCGATGGGGTGGGGAGCAGGGGTCTGGGGAGACCCCAGCAGGTGACGGTGGGCAGTGACGTCAGCCTGGTTCATTCTCGTTTTGCCTTGGCACAGAATAGAGGCCCAAGGCTCAGTAAGGGGAAGGAAGGAAAGCAGAAAATGCAGGAAGGGAGGGAGGGAAAGAAAGGACAGACCCGGAAGGCAGAGGCATGGGGGGAAAGCGCGTCTCACATAGACCTTGGCTCGGAGGCCCGGGGGGCTTGGGTGAGTGTCCCAGCCTCACCGAGCCTCAGTTTCCTCATCAGCGAAGTGGACTCACGGTAGCTGCCCTCATGGGGACTGTTGGGTCTCGCGGGGAGCCCTGCGTGCAGTAGGTGGCCGAGGACGGGAGGGAGGGAGGCAGTGTGTACGTTTCCGGTTGGGATCTGTCTGCGGGGCGGGCGGGGGGGGGCATAACTAAGCTTCTCTTTGGTTCCTGGAGTAGCCTCCAAGTGCCAGGTCCCGTTGGAAGCCTTAGGGCCCTAGCAGTGACCAGAGTGGAAGAGACCCCCACCCTGCTAGACTTCCACCTGGGACATCTTTCTGCTTTGAGGCCACTTGAGGAGGCTCCGGCATAGCGGCCGCGCCGCCAGCAGCCGTGGGTCTGGAGATGCAGCTCGGAGAGGTGACGCCGTCCGCCGGGGTCAGAAAGTTACTGGGGACCACAGTCCGGATTCGAACTCGGAGCGCTGCTGTGTGTGGCGCCCCAGCCCCGTGCTCCAGTGCCAGCCCACGGTCCCACCGGGCATGCCATCTAGAAGACCGGCCTCGGGGAGCCTTGTAGACCAGCACAAATGAGCTCAGATGGATCCGATATCGAATAGTTGCGGCCTCAACTGGTCTCCCCCGGCATGTGTGAAGTGGGTGTCGGACGGGAGGGGAGAGCCCGAGGCCTCAGTCAGTATGCTCATGTCCTGGATACATGGCGGCCTCTTACTCTTTTTTTCTCCTGGGACTCAGTTTACCTCTCTGGGAAGTGGTAGCGTCTAACTTCTGGAACTGAGATTTGGATTAAGACAGGAGGATGGTGGAGTGAGACTTCGGGCGTCAGCCACGTCCTGATTCGGATCAGTTAGCCACAGAGGCAGAAGCCTGTGGGCGGCACAGGCTGGTGGTGAGAAGATGGGCAGAGAGAATCTCAGCTGGGTTTCCGTGGCTTCAGGCTCCTTCCCTGGCCCTCTCCCCCCCTCTTCTCCTCGGGCATCCTGGGGATATTTCTGCACAGAGGAGTGGGGACCGGATTATGTGCGTGGATGGGTGGGAGACCTGTGTGGTCTGGGCCTCAGTCTTCCAGTCCCAGGAATGGACATTTGTTGTCCTGACAGCTTTCCAGAGAAGGCAGAGGTTAGAAATGTGATGAGAAAACCCTTTCTGGAAGCCAGGTGTCTGTGGAGTCACGAGCCCTGGCCTAGGGCCGAGAAGTCTGGATTCCCACACCTGCTCTGACCTGTCCTATCGGGGCCTTGTCTTTCCTCGCTGTAGATTTTGGGAAGGTTAGTAACAATAATAGAGCAGCTGTCATTTATTGAGCGTGTACTGTGTGCCGGACACCATGCTAGACTCTTGAGTAACATAATTTAATCCTCACAACAGCTTTTTGGGCTAAGAGCTGTTTTTTGTTTTTTTTTTGTTTTTTTTTTAAATTAAAACAGGAATGGTGCATTACATTAAATAATTATGGGACAAAAGTGGGTTAACCCTTCCTGAGAGGCAGTAATTATTGCTCCCATTTTACAGATGAAGAAAGTGAGCCTGGAGGGAAGAAGTGACCCACTGAAGGCCACACAGCTAGCAAGTGGCTGGTGAGGCACAGAAGACAGTGAGGTGTGTGTGTGTGTGTGTGTGTGTGTGTGTGTACTACAGCTGCAACCCCTTGCTGATGTTTTGAGCCTTCAAAATTCTTCCCAGGGACTGGGACTGTCCTCCAGGGAAGGGGCTGGGCCAGGAGAAGAGGACCCCTCAAGTTTCCAGCCTCTCTTTGGGGCTGAGTAGCATCCTGCTCCAGGCAGGGCAGTCTGAGAGGGCGGGATCCTGGCACCAGGATCTGAGGCGAGGAGACTGGAAGGAGGGAGGTCCAGGGCCTCCTGGGGCAGCAACTTCATGTCCTACTGTGTGTGCAGGCTCCTGTGCTAAGCCTTGGTGTATTTAATCCTTACACATCCCGTGATGGCCCGGGGAAGCTGAGCCCTAGGAAGAAAGCAACGTGTCCGGCATCACTAGGGCAACGAGGGGTATTTAGACGTAATTCATGTATCCCACACCTCGGCCTCTTAAAGGGTACAGGTCAGCAGGGTTTTAAAAAAAATATTTAGATGTATGAATATGACTGCTAACTCCAGCGCATTCCACCACTCCAAAAGGAGCCCCGTAGCCATGAGCGGCCCCCGAGCCCTCCTCCCAGCCCCGGGCAACACCAGCCTGCTTTTGTCCCCATGGACTTGCTCGCTTGGGGCATGGAGTGGCAGTGGGGTCCGACACCACGTGGCTCTTGTGTCTGCACAAGGCGTGCTCTTCACCACTGAGCCACACTGCCCTGTTCCGGCTCCCACCCCAGGAACGGGGACCCCTGGGAGCCCTGGGACTCGGGGGGGGGGGCGTTTGTGTGCTCTGCTGTGGTCCCCTCGCCCTCCTGGGTTTGCAGAAGAACCGAGTGACTGTTGTGGCCTCGCTGGCCCTTTGGTCTGCGAGACCCGTGAGTCACCCTAGACCTGCCCCACCTGGGTGGTGTGAGCTGGAGGGGACAGTCTCCCAGCAAGACACTGGGGCTCTGTCTGCCCTGGACAGGCGGCCAGTGTGCAGCCAACGGAAGTGGGCTGGGCTGAGACCTACTAGGTAAATACAGACCAGGGAAGGTGCCCAGCATGGTATGATGCCCCCCGCTGCCACCCACCATGGGCTGGGAGCCGTGGGCAGCCTGGCAGGCGGCAGGTATCACTTGGCCAAGGACTCAGTGCCCAGCTGGCTGCTCCCAGTGACGCTACCCCACGGTGGCTGCTGTGTCCTCCTCTCGGGGCCTGGGTCCGGCCCCTCTGCCTCCTCTGGCCATCTTGCCATCCTTGGGCCTGTTTGTCCATCTTCCCCCTGATGCTCGTAGCTGTATGCTGTCCATGGCCAAGCACCTGCTCCGAGCTGGCACCAGGCAGTGTCACCACACCTCCTGCTAGTGACAGCGAGTGCCCTTGGCGGGTGCCGTGGGATCCCCATGTTACCTGCGAGGAGACCAAGGCTCGAGGAGATTCAGGGTCGCCAGCCTCGTGGGTTCCAGTCCTGATTTCTTTCTCTGGAGCCACATCGGACAAGTGACTTCTCTCCGAGCCTCAGTTTCCTCCCCTGACAGGTCAGGAAGTGCTGGATGCACAACTAGTGTTTTCTCTGCAGCTCAGCAAACCTGCCCCTTTGTGCCCACGTTAGCTCCCCGCACCCACTCACCCATCTTCCAGCCTTTCTTCTCCTGGTGCCTCAGCGTGCCCAGCAGCCCCCATCCACACGGCCTCTGGCCCTTTACCTGATTCTAAGTGTCAGGCCCCGGGTCCAAATGTCCCCGCCCCTCACAACCTTCCCATGTCCCCGTCAGGACTGGGCTCTTTCCCTGGTCTTCACCCTCCTGCTTCTCTTCCCTTCAGCACTGGGGACCGAATCCTAGGCCTTCACACTGAACTGTTATCTTCAGCTGTTGTTTTTCTTTTCCCCTTTTTTTTTGAGACAGGGTCTCGCTTTGTAGTTCAGGATGGCCCTGAGCTCACTATGGAGCGCAGGCAAGCCTCGAACTCAGCAATCCTCCTGTCTCTGCCTCCTGAGTGCTGGGATTACAGGCATGAGGTACCACACCCGGCTCCCCTTTTTGTTTTTATTTATTTATATTTATTTATTTATTTTGAGACAGGGTTTCACTTTGTAGTTCAGGCTGGCTCTGAGCTCACTGTGTAGCCCAGGCAAGCCTTGAACTCAGCAATCCTCCTGTCTCTGCCTCCCGAGTGCTGGGAGGACAGGCGTGAGCCACCACACTGGGCTTCCCCTTTTTATTTTGAGACAAGTTCTCACGAAGTCCCCCAGACTGGGCTTGAAGTTGGGGACCTCCTGCCTCACAGTCCCAGAGTGCTGGAATGACAGGTGTGATGTGGCTCCTCCTGCTCTTGTAGTCTACTAAAACACATTGCTGCCCCATCCTGGCACCATGACGCTAAATGCTGGGGATACAGTGGGCACGAAACAGTCCTTATTGCTTAGAACTAAAACTCTAGAAGGGAAGAGGAAGATAAGTACAAGACTAGTGTTACTATGGAAGGGCTGGGGGTGTAGCTCAGTGGGAGAGCGCTTGTCTGGCTTGCACGAGGCCCTGGGTTCCATCCCGGCACCCTCTGCGCACACATGCACACACACGTGTGTACACACACAACAAACACTGAGGGAGTGGGAACCAGGCGGCGCAGGAGAATGCGCCGAAGGGGAACAGCCCAGACAGCGGCTGGATGGAGGAGCAGCCATCTGCCTTCGCTCCCAGCCTGGAGGTTTCTACTCTGCCTCCTTTGGTCCCTTGAAAACAAATGGTACCTGACAGACAGACAGACAGACAGATGCCTGCTGGGAACTGATCCCAGAGGGAGGGTCTGTGAGGACCCAGCTCCCCGGAACCCCCTCCCTGGGAGTGGAGCCGCTCTGCACGCCCCAGCTTGCCCCCACATTTAAGCAGCTTTCCTTGTCATAATCAGGAGGTTGGGCTTAGGCCGAGCCATGCCAGCGTTTCCATGAGATCAGGCAAAGCTGCGGTGCCCATGAGGATGGGCCTTCTGCCCTCCTGGCAGGCCGGGGGTGGGCAGGAGCCTTCTGCCTCCCGCTGGAGGCAGTATCCTTGGAGGGACTCTGCCAGCCGCCCCACAGCTTACTGTTTTGTGCCAGGCACTGGCTGAACTCCTAGCCTTTGAGCCAGGTTTCCAGAAAACCAGAGGCCTCTGTCTGGGGCAGAGAGGAAGGCCTGGGAGCCTTGGCTCAATGCTAGGCCCCGCTGCCCTGCTTGGGACCCCATTGGCCGCTTCACCGGGCCACTCTGGGGCTCCTCTCCGCACCACGGGTCACCCCTGCTGTTTGGCTTGTCTGGTTTCTTCTACTCCCTGTCAGAGAGCCCCGGGGGACCTCTCCCAGTCTTGCTCATAACTGCCATAATGCCTGGCACACAGTGGGTCCTCAACACACTTTTGTTGACCCAGTGAACAGAGGAAGGGCTCCTCATCCTGTGCCTCGGGCCCTGGGATCCAGCCCGTCCCTCTGCCCGCTCTGCCCTGGCAGGCCGCTGTGCGCAGACTCCAGTCTGGTGTATGTATTTTAAACCGGGGTTTGGCCACAAGAAACAGCACATTTGGAAACCACTGCTGTAAATGCACACAGTTGTGAGGATGCTGGCGTGTGGGGTGTTCGCACTCGTGCCTGATGTGGGCCCATGCTGGCACGGAGGGCCTGGTGAAGCCCGCCACACGGGAGATGCTGTGACCCGGCCCCACCCCCTCCCATCCCTCAGGCTGGCCTGAGTTTGGAATGTGTAATCACGGGCTTCGAGGCAAATTAGAACAGGGAGTGAACTCTGTCCCCGCCGCAGAGAGCCGGGCAGCCTGAGGGGAGGGACTTGCGGAGGAGTGGCGGAGCTGGCTGTGTGCAAGTGTGCATGTGTGTGTGTACGTGCAAGTACACAGATACTGTTTGGGTAGGTGGAGGAGCCCAGACCTAGGCGTTCAGAGACCTTTACCAGGTGCTCTCAGCCTCAGTTTCCTTGGCTGTGAAATGGGAGCAGTAGGTAGCTTTGCTTTCCAGATTACTGGGGACTCAGTGCGGGAGAGGCTGGGAGGGGCTGGTGGATTTGGATGTGGCCTGTGGAATGCCAGGGTGTAGCAGCCCGACCTGCTGGCGGGGGGGGGCACGGGGGGGGGCGCGACAAGAACTGATTGTAATGGTGATGATAAAATGTCCAGAAGCAGGGCCAGAGATTTAGTTCAGTGGTTCCGCCGCCTGCCTCGCAAGCACAAGGTCCTGAGTTCGATCCTGGTAACCACATACAGTGCTGGGCGTGGTGACTCATGCCCACCAGCAATCAATACCACATACCACAGTGCCAGGCGTGGTGGCTCACGCATGTAATCCCAGCACTCAGGAGGCAGAGACAGGAGGATTGCTGAGTTCAAGGCTTGCCTGGGCTACATAGTGAGCTCAGGGCCAGCCTGAACTACAAAGTGAGACCCTGTCTCAAAAAAAAAAAAAAAGTCCAGAAGCAGCGTTTGTTAAGTGTTATAGTCGCTCATGGGACTTTGGGCCTGCCTCATGTCATGAAAGCCCGACTAAGTAGGAGCTGTTATTACAACCCATTTCACAGGAGAAAAACTGAGGCTCAGAGAGAGTAGAATGGCTGATTGTAATAGTCCTGTCCTGGGGTGGTTGGGAGTTGTGAGTGAGATACAGAAGGACTCGGTGTGGTACTGGGCACCAGGGCACACGTGGTAGACTGAGAGGTTGGGTTCCCTGGACTCTGCAGACAGCTGCCTGGGTTTCAATCCTGGCTCTCTTGCTAGCTGCTGTGTGGCCTTGGGGATCCCTTCAGCCTCTCTGAGCCTCAGGGACTCGTCTGTAAAGGGAGATTACTGCCTGCAGGGCAGGGTTCCTCAGCCTCACCCCAGTGCCGTTCGGGCTGTCTTTTCTCAATGTGGAGCTGCCCTGCATGTTTGGTGGCATCCGGGGCCTTGCCCACAAGATGCCAGTGTCCGTCTCCTTCACACAGCTGTGACCACCAAACATGTCCCTGGACATTCCTGAGCCCTCTGTCCAGAGCCGCAGGAGGCTGGGCTGAGACTGACCATGTCGGGCCCTCAGGCGGGTACCTGGCACGGTAAGAGCCAGAGTCACGAGGGCAACGGATTTATGTTGTAGCTGTTGTTTCCTCTTAACTCAGATGGTAATCATGCTCGAGGTGCACCCTGCCATGGTCGTGCACCAGCAAGTGACTCTGAGCAGGGGTTTGGACCATGATGCCACCCAAGCTGCGGCTCCTTAGGGCTAGGGTGCAGGTGCAGTGAGGGGCTCTCCCTGCCCCAACTCTTCCCCCATTCCTGGGGTGCAAGGGCCAGAGTCACGCAGCAGCCTGAGGCTCCGAGGAGCCTGGTGTGACTCTCTCGTGCAGGTGGGGAGGAGTGACGCCTCCAGAGGTCCCACTGGGTGCCGCCTCACCTTCCAGGTGGGCACGTTCAAGGTCACACAGCGGCTCATTGTGGCAGCCATTACCTGGGTCTGCCTGACTTCAGACCTCCGCCCCAACCCTTCTGGCCTCCTTTGTCGTGGACAGCCCCCAGTTTAACCCAGGGCACCACTGGGTACGCCTGATCCCCTTAACACCACTTGGGACTCTGCAAGAGACAGCTCCTGTTGTGCCGTTGTACAGAGGGGGGAACTGAGGCTCAGGAGCTCAAGTGACTGGCCCGGGGCTGTAGAACTGAGGTAGAACTAGAGCCTGAGTGAGTCTCCAGTCAAACGGCTGCTTCCCTGTTGGTGTCTGCCAGGCACTCAAGCCTCTGTGTCTACCTCTCCGGCCCAGGCCTCCCGCCTGGCAAGTATAGCGGACAGAAGGCGGGGCCAGCCTGTGGGTCCCTGTATGCATGTGTGGGTCGGGACCCCACAAGAGGACTGTTCAGAGGTCCCTGCCTCGTGAGAGGGGTTCCAGGAACGGGGCCCTCAGTGCCCAGCCCCGCCCAGCCCACCACGCTGCGAGGAGGCCGGCAGCTGGCTGTGCTGCCCCTTCGCTGCCCTTGCTCCTGGCCGAGCGCTGGGCACAGGCACCGCACCAACTTGTCCCTTCAGCCGTGTGGCGGCCCCTCCGAAGGCCTCAGTTTCCTTCTCTGAGAGCTGGGAGCACATGTCACCTGGATTTAAAGCTCCGGATTCTGTGGGGCCTCAGGGGTGAACGGGAGAGAGGGGCCCTGAGGGCCGGGTGCTCACAGCGGGGGTGAACGGTGAGCCGGCCTGAGGCTGAGAGTGAGCGTGGAGGCCGGGGAGGGGCCCCGAGGAGGGGACAGTTGAGCTGGGCACCGGGGGCTGGGGGCAGTAGTCACCCAGGCGGCGGTGGGGGTCACGGCTGGAAAGTTGCCTACGGCCTGGGAGCCTCAATTTCTAGTTCTGTAAAGTGGGGAAAACAACGATGGGGGAGACTGAGGGCCACTGATGCACATAGTAGGTCCAGTGGGTTTTCTGGGTGCCCTCAACGCTTCAGTGAGGCCTCCTCTGCAGCAGGCACTGCACTGGGCCTGGGCTGCGGCTTCTCTGCTAATTCTCCCGTTTCATAGATGAAGAAATCAAGGCTGTGAAACGCCAACTTGCTTAGTGTGCGTCCATGGCTAAGTGTGACCCGTCTTGGAACTAGGCTCTGGAGTGGGTCTCTGGGTCAGTGGCAGGACTGGGGTCCCAGTGTGACTCAAAGGCCCTCCCTCCTGTGGCCGGTGCCCAGGGTAGCTGCCCCGAGGCGGACCCATGTCTTCAGACTCCTGAAAGAGGCCCCTGTTACAGCTCCCGCCTGGGGCCGGCCGCAGACCACATCTGGGAGTGGCCACCCAGCCCCTGTCATTACAACGGTGGCTTTGAAGCAGCTGGTGGCAGTGCTATTTGCCCATGTCGGAGGGGGCTTCCTGGAGCCCCCACCACGGGGCAGGCTCTGCCTGACTCCCCTCCTCCCCCTGCAGGCCGAGCGGTGCAGACGGGTCCTGGGCCAGCATGGCGGATCCTGGTGACAGCCCCCGTGCAGGGCCTGGGGAGCCGGCGGAGCCCCCCGGGGATGAGAGTGGCACTTCTGGAGGGGAAGCCTTCCCCCTCTCCTCCCTGGCCAATCTCTTTGAGGGGGAGGAAGGCTCCTCTTCACCCTCACCGGCCGATGCTGGTCGCCCCGCTGGCCAGGGCGATGGGCGGCCCAACCTGCGCATGAAGTTCCAGGGTGCCTTCCGCAAGGGGGTGCCCAACCCCATCGACCTGCTTGAGTCTACCCTGTATGAGTCCTCGGTGGTGCCGGGGCCCAAGAAGGCCCCCATGGACTCGCTGTTTGACTACGGCACCTATCGTCACCAGCCCAGTGACAACAAGCGTTGGAGAAGGAAGGTCGTAGAGTGAGTATTGCAGGCAGCCTGCCCGCTGGTCTCCTCCGGGGACTGCCTCTGTCCGCCCATGGCCCGTGCGTGGGGTCAGCGGGCGGACATCCGCAGCTCACCCCTGGTCCATCCACCCATCCATCTGTCCATCCTTCCGCCCACTTCTATATACAACTAGGTACCCATCTCTCTCTGCGTTCATTTGCCAGCTTTTTCATTCACCTCATTGTCTACCCACCGTCCGTGTGCTCCATGTCCACTTGTCTGTCCACTTATCCAACTAACTTTGTCACCCATTTATTTTCTATCCGTTGACCTACCCAGCCAGCATCTAATTATCTGCTCATCCCCATGCTTGTCTTTCCACTTATCTAACCCACCCATCCACCCTCCACTGATTCAGATGTCTAGCGACTTATCTGTCCATCTGTCCTCTGTCCAGCCATGCACCTGTGCGGTCTGTCTTCCATTCATCTGCCATGTACTTGTCCAGAAGTATATCTGTTTTCCATCTGCCCTCTCTTTCTGTTTGTCTAGCCGTCCAACTATCAGACTCTTCAGAAATCACTCACTCATTATATTTCTAATGCGTGTATGCCCTTCCTCCTCACATCCCCCACCTTCCTCTTTTCCTTCTTTTCTGCTTTCTTCCTTCTCCTCTTTTCCTCCTAACCACCAATTAATTCGCCCTAGCTTTGTCCGTGCGTTTACTCATTCATTCACTTATTTAGTCACTGACTCATTTGTTCATTCTCTTATATTTTCACCCGTCCATCTGTCCATCCATCCACGCAAGCTACCCCCTCTCCAAGTGTCACCCTTTTTCCTCAGCACCGCCCGGCTTTCTGGGGCTTGTTGCGAGAAGGCAGCCTCGAGGCAGGAACCCTTTCTCCTGCCTGCCGGGCGGGAGGACCCCGTGGGGACAGCACCCGGCCCTTAGCGGGCGTCTGCCTGACCTCGCTGGGGACACAGGCGGGACCCCCAGCCGGCCCCATTTGGACCCGTCCTCCGCGAAGGGGCTCTGCTGAGCTGCCCCTTGCTGCCCGCCCTCAGACCTTTGCCTGGCACCTGCGCGGGGTTTGTGTGGCGTTCTGTAAGCCCGGGCATCCGTCACCCTGGGTCTCGGCCCTAAGGGGCTGGCCCTTTGGGGAGACTCGTTTCTCCCCAAGTGTACTGTCTCTGGCTCCTGCTGAGCACGCTGTTCATGGTGCTTCCTGGGTCCCGCTCCACTGTCCCCTGCGTGCCCCAAACTGACCCAGACGTGGACACCACCCCCTTCTCTGGTGTCCTGGGGGGTCTGGTTCTCCAGCCCTCACTGATCACAGATTCATGGCAGCCCCATTCCCTCTCTCAGCCCGTGTCTGGCAGGAGCCATCCCTTTATTCAGCAAGTCAGATTCATTCACGGGTACCCTGTGGGCACCTACTATGTGCTTGGTTTTACCATCTACTGTGTGGTAAAACCAAGGCATGTGTGCCACAGGGGGCATGCAGGGCCCTCTCTCTTGGCACGCAAGCTGAGTCACCCCAGCAGCCAAGCACCGGATAACCGTTATTTTTCTAAACTAAAACCTCAGTACTCAGGTTTAATCACAGTGTTGGCACTTTGTGATAAATAAGTGGGTTCTGGGCTGCAGTTTGGGCGCTTGGTCTCTAAAAGGTTCATACCTGGGGGGAGTTGGACCAGATTCTGCCCCAACTCAGATGCCAACTTTTGAGAGTCAGACCAGAAACCAGGAAGCGGGGATTTAGCGCTGTGGTACCAGACCTGCCTTGAGAGCGGAAGGTCCTGAGTCTGCTCAGGGAAAAATAGGCGCAGAAGGGAACTGGGGCCAGGGGACGAGCTGGGGTTGACGGTTACGAAGGGTGGCCCAGGACGGGCTCTCAGAAGAGCTGACATCCAGGCCTACCCAGAGGGCTAGGCTGGGGCAGCCCCGTGCGGGGGAGGGCGTGCCAGGTGCGGAAGGTGCAGGCAAGGGCTGAGACAGGCAGGCCCAAGGCCGCGGGCTCCTGTTCCGGACGCACTGCTGGATACTTCGTAGGACCCCTGCTCGGAGGGGAGCAAAGTGCCCCTGGGTCCCTCCCCCTCCGCCTGTCCCCTCGGACTGTCTCCAAGGTCTCAGATGCTGGGGGTTCATGTCTCCTGTCCCCGCCCTCAGCTCTTCCAGGGCCTCACACCCAGTAGGTGCAGTTTGTGGCTTTGGAGGGGCCTTGGGGGTGCTGGGCCGGGCGGTCTCAGTGAGCCTGGTGGAGGCAGTGCTCAGGCTCCAGGCTGAGGAGCTGTGAGGTGCCCTGGTGAGCGGCTGTGCCAGCATGTGCCTGCCCTTGGGACACCTCTTCTCCTGCCAGGGAAGCAGAGACCCCCCTCTCCCGGCACCCCCATGTGGGCTCTGGGCAGCAGAACCAGGACAAGCGGCTCCTCCCTCCAATGGCCAGGTGGCCGGGGGAAGCCAAATGCCAGCTTTGGTGCCCCCCCCAGCCTGCCCTGCCTCAGCCTCCCCAACCCTGGCCCTGCTACGGCTCTCTCGGGGTTCAGTCCCTGTTCTTGCCCCTGCCTTTCCCTCCCGGATTCCCTGCCTCCTTTTCTCTTCTCGGTCCTCTCAAGCCTTTAACCAGTTCCGATTGCCCTGGGCTGGGTGAGAGCCGGACAGACAGAGGAAGGGTTCCTGCCTCGCGGCGCCCCACACCGGCTCCCTCTCTCCCAGAACCCCGTGCACAACAGGCGCCCGGGTGATATTTGTTGAATGGCTGACGTGAGTGTCTCCAAGCCCTCCCCGTCTTCACATCCGCCTTTCAGCTGGCTTCCTCTCCGTCTCCCCTCCCCGCACCCTCTCTGGGTGGTGCCCTTCCGCTACCTGCCCTGGGGCTTAGCGTCCCTGCTCTGCGCAGACAACAGCAGATACACGGTAGGCACGTGGTCATCACAGTGAACATGGTCGATTGAACACCTGTGCGCCTGGCCTCCTTCATCCCAAATGTTGAATGTGTGAATGAATGAATGTGTGAGTAATGGAGTGAATGAGTGAGATACTTTATCTTTCAGTTTTCCGTTCCTTTTGTTCTCCATCTCCTTTAGCCTTCCTCTGCCTTGGCTTTTTCTCAATAAATGACAAGTGGGTAGATGGGGGGGGGGTGGGCAGCTAGGAAGACAGATGGAGAGGCTTGTGCTTATTTCTTTCTGTTTTTACCCAGCACACAGTAGGTCCAGGCCAAATTTTATTGGATAAAAACATTCCTGGGCGTTGCCAGCTATCCCTTCTCCTTAGTCCCTTAGACTGGTCCTTCCCTGTGGCCTCAGTCCCCGGCCCCCATCCTGGCTCCCTAAGTCAGGAGACAGGGGCCAGGCCGGGGATGAGCCCCTCCTCACGCTTCTTCCCCACTCCCTCCAGGAAGCAGCCGCAGAGCCCGAAAGCTCCTGCGCCCCAGCCGCCCCCCATCCTTAAAGTCTTCAACCGGCCCATCCTCTTTGACATCGTGTCCCGAGGCTCCACCGCCGACCTGGACGGGCTGCTTCCCTTCTTGCTGACCCACAAGAAGCGGCTGACTGACGAGGAGTTCCGGGGTGAGCCACTCGGGCGGGCACAGCTGGGGCCTTGGGTCACTGCGCAGGGAGCACTGCGCAGGGAGCCTGCCTCCGTGTGTACTTTGCCACGCGGCTTCACTTCTCTGGCCCTTGGCTACCTCCACTGATTCCTGCTGCCTCTGTGAAAAGGTCAGTGTAGTAGGTGAGCGGACTCTATCTGCCTGGGTTCAAATCCCATGTTCACAAGGTATGGGGCTTGTGACTTCTCAGTGCCTTGATGTCCACATCTGTAAACTGGACAGTAAGAGCGGCCTGGTCCTGGGCTCTGAGGCAAGACCGCTCTGTAATGCACCAAGCACAAGACAAGAAAACTGGGGTCCTCCCTGAGAGGGTCATCTGAGTGGGATTCCTGCCTCCTCTGTTGTAGGGAGACCCCGTCCCGGTCCTGGGCATTCCTGCTTGGGTGACACCCCACTCACCTCCTGCAGCCCGGAGAGTTTGTCCTCCATAAATTAGAGGTGGTGGGTGGAGCCTGTGTCCAGGTTAGCGCCACCATGTGCCACGATTCCCCGTGGCCACAGGTCACTTGGTCAGATGATCCCATAGCACAGGTTCAGTGTCTTAAGCTGTGGCGCCTGTAGCAAAGAGGCACCCCCTCAGGCTGGCCATGCGTGTGTACAGCTGGGCTCTAAGGAAGCATCAGGCCATTTTTTGAGACTTTATTTTACGCACATTAAGTGCCAGAACAGGGGCACAGAATCCGTGGGTCAATCCCCACACAAACATTTATCAAACAATACAACAGTGTCTTTGTGTCCATCAGTGGAGCATGAATGGACTTCTATTCACTTGTGCTGGGTATAGTGGTCCACCCTGAGAGGCTGAGGCAGGAGGATCACAAATTCAAGCCCAGCCCTGGCAATTTAGTAACCTAGCAAAACTATTTGAAAGAAAAGAAAGGGGCAGTGGGCACTGGGAATATAGCTCAGTGCAAAGGCCCCTGGTTCAATTCCTGGTGCCAGGTTATGCAAGGCAGCCTTTGTTTGGGGGCACAAGCTTGGAGTGCCCCCTCAAGCCGGGGGAGGTTGAGATACTCTTGTTGCCTCGGAATATCTCCATGGGTGGTTCGAGTGATCTCACAGGAAGATAAGCACATCCAAGCCTGGCCAAGGCCTCTCCTGGCACACCTCATTTGTATGGCAAAGCCAGGGCTTGCTGAGGCCCCTGCCTTCTGAGTGTAACACCAAGTGGGCATCTTCACCTAGTTCAGAAACCCCAGACAGCTGCATGTCTGTGTGTGAGCAGAGGTGGGGTCAGAGGTCACAGAGGTCAGTGTGTGTGTGTGGAGGGGGGGATTTACGGGGCTCACGATGTTAATTAAGCTGTGGGGTCCCTGGCTTGCTCAGTTCCCTTCCAAAGTCCTGGACCTACTTTTACATTCATAATTGTTTGATTTCGTAATCAGGGTCCCCAAATTGTACAAGCCCGAGGCTCCACAAAACCTGTACCCACCCCTGCATTTTTTATGGCCCGAGGTTGATGAGTTCATCTGCTTTTCAGGGGCAGCTAGGACCAATCCTCTCCACCCAAATTTCACAAAGTCCTATTTGTTGCCAATTTAGAATCCACTTCCGACCCCCCCACCCCCCCACCCCCCCCTCCAAGGAGCCCCTGTGGACCAAGACACTCTGCCACCTGGTGGTCTTGTTCTGGAACTGCATGTCTTGCTCTGTCTGGGTAACTTCTGTTAACAGGCGTCTGTCTTTTTCCAGGGCTCAGGCCATAACCCAGGTCTAGGGCCTAGCTCCATTTTGGGCCAAGTGTGGTTTGGGGTTGCCTGGGGTCCCCAGCTCTCCGACTTCTGCAATTGGTTATTGGGCATCTACCAAGTTTCAGCCGCTATGCTAGGCAGGGGTGAAAGATGACCGGAAGCGATGAGCGAAGCAGATGTGACCCTGCCTTTCAGGCCCTCAGGGGCTCCTGGGTGAGACTGCACTGATGAGGCAGTCACAGAAATGAACACACAGGTGCAGACATTAAACGGCTATATTGGAGGCTTTGAGCTGCTCAGGGGAAATCCGGGAGGACGTCCTGGAGGAGGCAACACTTAAACTGGGCCTGGGTGTGATGCATTAACCTGGTGAGGAGAAGGGGAAGGATGGGTGAAGGGACAGTGTGTGTGCAAAGGCCCTGCTCATCTCCGGGGTGCACCTGTGGGTTGACCATTGCTACTGCTAGGTGGACAGGGGGTCAGGGAAGGCCAGAGAGGCGGGGACAGCTCAGGGGTCTTGGGCATGTATGAAGCAGAGGCCAGGCCAAGGTGGTGGCAGCAAAGACGGAGAGCTGCGGAGACACCGGAGAAAAAGGAGACAGATTAACAGGACGTGCTGGGGGTGGGCATGGCGGAGAAAGGGGGGCAAAGGCGAGGCTTCTTGAAGGACCGGCCACTGTGCTCTGAGATGAGGACGTGCAGGCTGGACTGGGCCGGGAGGCCAGGTGTGAGGTTGGCACAGAGAGTTGCCCATGTCTGGACAACAGGAAATGTGGATGAAGTGCCTTGTGTCCCCTGAGGCCAGAACAGTGTATGGTTGTCCCTGTGTCCCCCAACAATTTCAGAGGCAGCCCCCACCTTACAGTGTTGGGCAGTCTGTCACTGGTTCACAGAATTGTTACCTGGGTTCCACAGGTGCAGCAGGAAACAGCTGGGGGCCAAGGTGTGTCCAAGGAACCTTGCTTCCAGGGGCTGAGACCGGAAGCCAAGTGTCCCTGAGGTTTGCAGGTTCTTTCTGCTACTTCTTGGGCACACAGAATTCCTAAAGTCCCTTCTATGGGAGAATATTCATTCATTCATTCATTCATTCGCTTATTTATTGTGGTGCAGGGGATTGAACCCAGGGCCTCCTGCATGCTAGGCAAACACTCCACTACTGAGCTATATCTCCAGCCCTTTATTTTATATATTTTGAGGCAAGCTCTTATTAATTTGCCTAGTCTGCCTTTGAACTTCCCATCCCTCTGCCTCAGCCTCCTAAATCCCTGGAATTACAGGTGTGTGGCACCCAGCAATAGCAGCATGTATCGGGGCCTCCTGTCCGCCTGGAACTGGGCTAGTCAGTGACTATTGACTCGCTCACAGAATTCTGCTCATAGCTTCGATTTAGCTAGAAAAGAAAGTAAGCAGAGAAAGGGTCACAGGCGTCAGGAGCAAAGCCGGTCCTGGAACCCCTGGGGGGGTGGCTGCTGGGCAGGCCCTTGACCACACCTGGTCTCTCACCTGTGTCCTCAGTGTGAGGTGGCCCCAGGCCGAGTTCGCATGGGAGTTTTCTTTTCACTGACTCACTCTTTTGAGATAGAAATCAACATCTACACACAGAAAAGTAATTACGAGGGAAAGAAAGTGCTCGCTTCGGCAGCACATATACGAGGGAAAGAAAATCACCAAGGGACCTTGGGAAGCCTTAGTGGGAGGCGGCGAGGACCAGAGCCCCAAGGGTCCACTGACCTCATGAAAAGTTTGGTGGCTTAAGACCTTCAGTGTTACTGCCATGTCCTGGTAACCTCCAGACATGCTCCCAGCTGCCTGTGGTACTTTCATACCCTTTACATTCATCACACACTGGGCAGAACCCCACACCCTGCGCTCCCTTAGGGGCACCTGTGTAACTGTTCCCCTTTCGTGGGGAAAGGGATTCTGTGTTCCGTGAAGTGGGCACACCCAGCCCAGTGTGTCTCGCTTCCAGAGCCGCACAGTCTCTGGTCAAGGCTCTGAGAAGTCCTGCAGTAACTACAGATTTAACTTTGTGTTTTGTCTTGCTTTATTTTTTCTGGGGCTGAGGATGAAATCCAGAGCCTCAGAGAGGCCAGGGAAGGTCTCTACCACTGAGCTTCATCCTCAGCTTGGTTGACTTTAACTCTGCATTCACATTTATCTAATTACAAAGCCCTTTTAAAAACTTCTCCCAAATATGATTGATTAAAATATAGACTGTGGCCTCCTACCTTTCAAAGCCTCTCTACTCCCATGGGTTTATGCGACCTCCTCGGCATCACAAGGGGCAGACAGACTGACCCTGTGTCCCTACGGACAGATGGGGACAGCCTGGAAAGGCAGTGTGATCAAGAGGCCTGGATCCGGGGCCTCTGGCTCCCTGCCCAGCACCTCAGGTCCAAGCCCGCCTCATCCTCTGTGTCTGTCCCCTAGAGCCATCCACAGGGAAGACCTGCCTGCCCAAGGCCCTGCTGAACCTGAGCAGCGGCCGCAATGACACCATCCCTGTGCTCCTGGACATTGCTGAGCGCACAGGGAACATGCGAGAGTTCATCAACTCGCCCTTCCGAGACATCTACTACCGAGGTGAGGCCCGGGGCATTGGAGGCCACATCCTTGGTCATCGGACCCCTGAGAGCTTGGGTTTGGGCCTCAAGTGCTAACATGAACCTAGGAAGTCACTGCTGAGTGAGTGAATGGCTGGACAGAAGGATGGGGAATACTTCTGACCTCCACGGTCTGGGTTTTGGACTCAGAGATTCCGAGACCTGGACATGTAGTGAGCCTAGTGGTCCATGAGCCTGGAATTCTGGACCTAAGAGGTCATGGGATTGAACATGGAAGCTCTGCGGAAATGAATCTGAGCCAGCAGCACTGGGGTGAAGGCAGCAGGTGCCTGAGCTCTCCTGTTCTCAGTTCTGAGACTCTTTGAATCAAATCTGACCTTTCAGATTCCTAGATATTAACATTCAAAGTCCACAGATTCTACATGTCACATTGAGAGTTCTGTACAGAGAACTGCCTTTGTTTCCTCTGGGGTTAAAGCAGCATGTCTGTCTGAAAAGTTCCAGGCACTGGGGCTCACAAATTAGATAGCCCTTGTACTCCTGCAATGCACAGACCTATGGCTTCAAGCACCCCTAATTCTCCATGCTGGGAAGCATCTGAAGCCCGGGGTACTGACTTCTGGTGTTGCCATCCAAGGCTCTGTCCGGCAGCCCCATCTTGATGTGCATGTTCTGTAACCCGCTCATTACCCCAAGGAAGCTTGGTGGGGTTTTTGTCTGGGGGGACCCTGGTAACTGTCCCCCGCAGGCCAGACCGCCCTGCACATCGCCATTGAGCGCCGCTGCAAACACTATGTGGAGCTCCTGGTGGCTCAGGGAGCCGACGTACACGCCCAGGCCCGCGGGCGCTTCTTCCAGCCCAAGGACGAGGGCGGCTACTTCTACTTCGGTGAGGAGGGGCCTGCTGGGTGCCAGACCTAGGAGCCCAGGGTGGGAGACACGGGGTGCCATGGGTGTCCTCAAGCAGCCAGGCCACTCCTCAGACACTCAGAGCCGCGCTGGCCACTGGCCCGTGTGGGTCTTGCCTGCTCAGACCTTGCATCTGAGAGGTCAGCATGAGAAGGAATTCGGGGTTGGGGCCTCAGCTGCCCTATCTGTAAGGATGGGCTCTTGAGAACATTAAACACTCTGATGGGGTGTCAGCACCCGGCTCCTATTTTTCACATCCTTCTGCTGGGACCAACAGTCAAATCCTGAGGCCCAAACCCAATCACTACTATATTGACACAGTTGTACTAAAATATTTTGAATGTCACCCCTGATTAGGGGTATGTGTTATGTGTTATGTGAGACTCAGAGACAAAGTCCCACAAAGAAATCCATCAACTCTCCTAATAGCCCAGGCTCACACCCCGTACCACACAGCCACACCCCTGAACAGCCACACCCCAAGTACCCTTCCCATGAACAGCCACGCCCTCAAATAACCACACCAATGGGTAGCAATATACCCAAATATCCATGTCCCCCAATACTCATCCCAATTGCCACACCCTGAACAGCCACATTGAGGACAGCCACTTCCCAGATAGCCATGCCCGTGAATAGAAACGTCCCCAAATATTCATGTTTCCAGTACTGCGCCCCAGATTAGCCACATTTTTTTTTTTTTTTTGAGACCGGGTCTCACTTTGTAGTTCAGGCTAGCTCTGAGCTCACTATATAGCCCAGGCAAGCCTCGAACTCGGCAATCCTCCTGTCTCTGCCTCCTGAGCGCTGGGATTACAGGCGTGAGCCACCACGCCCGCCCAGATTAGCCACATTTGGAATAGCCACGTTCTGATTGGGCACCCCCGGGACTGCCACACCCATGAGCAGCCACGCCCCAAATACGACTGGCCCTGAATCCCCTCTCCCCAGCCCCCACCCCACAGGCCCATGTGGTCTCGGTGGAAGGAGGCGCACGGGTGGCCGTGGGTGCCGTGAGCTTGTCGGTGCTGCCGCCTCCCGCCCTGGGCCTCACTCGGCCTTCCCCGGTCTCCCGCCTGCAGGGGAGCTGCCGCTGTCGCTGGCCGCCTGCACCAACCAGCCGCACATCGTCAACTACCTGACTGAGAACCCGCACAAGAAGGCCGACATGCGGCGGCAGGACTCGCGCGGCAACACCGTGTTGCACGCGTTGGTGGCCATCGCCGACAACACCCGCGAGAACACCAAGTTCGTCACCAAGATGTACGACCTGCTGCTGCTCAAGTGCGCCCGCCTCTTCCCCGACAGCAACCTGGAGGCGGTGCTCAACAACGACGGCCTCTCGCCGCTCATGATGGCCGCCAAGACCGGCAAGATTGGAGTGAGTGGGGATGGCCTGCGCGTGCCTGACACAAACACACACGGAGGAGAGGCTGCTGCTGGCACTCTTACTAACACGTGCACCCACCTTCCACTTTGCCCGTCCGGTGTGCAAGCGTCTTAACTCCAGAGTCTGCTCTGGCTCCCTAGTGTCCAGCCAGGCTCCTCTGCTCCTCAGCCTCTGCGCCCCAGTCAGGTTCAGCCCCTGGTACAAACCTGAGGCCAGGGCCCCAGCTCCGGCCCCAGCTTCCACTGCGGGGGGAGTAGCCTGGCACAGTGCTTCCCCCCCGATGGGTCTCTCACTACGGACCTAGCACGGCCCCTCAGTTTTGGAGCTTTCTCTGGGCCTGAGTTTCCTTGTCTATAAAACGGGGCCAGTAAGAGTGCCCTCTGATATAGTGTTATGTAATTGAGAGAGTTAAAGGTGATGAGCCACGTAAAGATCTTAAAAAGAGCTCAGGTAGTACGTGCCCTGTAAATGGTAGGGCGCTGACTATTTTTTTGTTTTTCCTTTTTTTTGAGACAGGGTCT
>PVIC010013917.1:0-37366 GCA_004025085.1 Thryonomys swinderianus | reverse complement strand
TTTTTTTTGAGACAGGGTCTCGCTTTGTAGTTCAGACTGGCCCTGAGCTCACTATGTAGCCCAGGCAAGCCTGGAACTCAGCAATCCTCCTGTCTCTGCCTCCTGAGTGCTGGGATTACAGGCGTGAGCCACCATGCCCGGCACTGTGGTATGTGGTATTGATGGCTGGTGGGCGTGAGTCACCATGCCCAGCATTGTATGTGGTTACCGGGATCGAACTCAGGACCTTGTGCTTGCGAGGCAGGCACCGGAATCACTGAACTAAATCTCTGGCCCTGTTGAGTTTTTTTAAAACTTGAATTCTTTATTGGTACATTTTATAGACAGCTCACAATCACACTCAACATTGGGGAATTTGTACCAGTATATGACACGAGCTAATTCTCACTTTTACCCATATCTCCACCCACCCCACAACCCCCCACCCCCTATATACATGTTCTTTTTTTTTTTTTTTTTTGCTTTTTGAGACAGGGTCTCGCTTTGTAGTTCGGGCTGGCCCTGAGCTCACTGTGGTGCCCAGGCGAGCCGCCGCGAACTCAGCAATCCTATACATGTTCTTTTTTTCTTTCCAAATCACATTTATTCTTTATCCTCATTACTTTCCCCTACCACATTCCCCTGAATATTTCATATTTCACAAAATCTATCATGCATTCCCTGTTGAGTTTTCACCTTGTCAAACTTATACATGCAAAGAAGAGCAGAGCTCGGCTCATGGAGGCAAAGTGCAGGTTCGAACGGGCAGTGCTCTGAGAACTAGGTTTGGTCCAGTGAGCGCAAGGTCCCGAGTTCCAGCCCAGTACTGGGAAAAAAATTAAAAGAACTGAGATTGGAACCATGTTGTGATGGGCACGCCTGTCATCCCAGCACTCGGGAAAGAATGGCCATAATAAAAAAATATAATAACAAATGCTGGCAAAATCATGGGGAATTGTTGGTGGGAATGTAAATTAGTATAACCACTATGGAAATCAGTATGCAGATTTATCAAAAAGCTAAAGTAGGGCCGGAGATTTAGCTCAGTGGTTTGGTGCCTGCCTAGCAAGCGCAAGGTCCCTGGTTCGATCTCTGGTAACCACATACAACAATACCAGACGTGGTAACTCACACCCACCAGCAGTCAGTATCATACACCACAATGCTGGGAGTGGTGGCTCACGCCTGTAATCCCAGCACTCAGGAGGCAGAGACAGGAGGATTGCTGAGTTCAAGGCTTGCCTGGCTACGTAGTGAGCTCAGGGCAAGCCTCAACTACAAAGTGAGACCCTGTCTCAAAAAAAAAAAATTTAAAGTAGATCTTCCATAGGACTGAATTATTCTTGTTCTTGGTATCTTCCTGAAAGAATTAAAAGACATCATATTACAGTGATATGTGGATTCCTGTGTTTATAGCAGCATAATTCATAATAGCTAAATATTGGAAGTAGCGTCCATCAACAGAACAATAGATAAAGGAAAGATGGTATTTATATTCAAAGGAACATTTCTTTGCCATAAAGGATAAATACGAGTCAGTTGTAAGAAAATGGATGCACCTTGAGACCATAATGTTGAGTGAGATTAATCATATCTCTTGACGGCTATTATATGAGAACCCCAAGATATATATAATTTAACAAACAGAAGTAAAAATCTAGGAAATAGGGAGATGGACCTTTTGCAAGAGGGAAAAAGATCTGGAGATGGAGGGGGAGCAGGAAAAGGGGAAATAAAAATAATTAAGATGTGTTATATACATGCACCGACTCCCAGATGAACATGAGCTTTAGGTACTGCAAACATGTATAAAAACAAAAGAAGAAGTGAGTTTATGCATCCAAAGCCCTTTAAACACTACACTGGGGGAAGAGGAAAGAGTCATTCTATCTTCTTTTTTCTGTTGGAGACAGCTGGGATTTTTTTGGTACTGGGGATCGAACTTGGGACCTTGTGCTTCCAAGGTAGGTACTATACCACTTGAGTTAAATTCCCGGCATTTGAAACAGTTTAAGGTTTTTCTTTTCTCACAACAATAGGGATGGACCTATACAAAGGCTCAGTATAGGCCATCCGTCATTCCATTGTAAAGATAGCAATATAAAAGAGAAATTTGAAAAGTTTCACATTTGAAAACCTTAAGATGTGAAAAGGGAAATATCTATAGGAAGCACAACCATAGAATCCACGAGGTTTGGGTAACACCCTGGGTTCTGCCGGGGATGTTTATGGCCAAAGTACAACCCAGTGTCCACCACCCTGCCTGGCACGAGGCTGTGAGCCAGACGCCAAGCTTGAAGGTCGCCCCTTACAGAGGGTCTGCGAGGCTCCCCTCCCCGGGCATCTACCCTCTTCCAGCCTGTATTCCTGTGACTTGTGTTTCCCTAGACTGCAGATTCCCTGGTGAAAGTGCTCAATGGTGCTTTTATTGCTTTAGTGTGACACTGCACACATCACCACACAGGGCCCGGGCTCCCCAAACCCGCTGCCCATGCTTCTTTGCCCTGTTGTGGCTGCTGGAAGTGGTTACAGGTGATGCGTGGGGTGGGTCTCTCTCTCTGCCCTCTGCTTTGGTGCAGCCATCTGCGGGCAGGAGCAGCAGGGCAAGGAGAGTAGGAGGAAGTTTCTTCCCGCACTCGCTATGCTGTCAAGTTACAGTGAGGAATGATGATACAGTGTGATCGAAAAATACAGTGAATACCTAAGTTATAAAAACAAAACTTTATTTATTTATTTATTTATTTATTTTTTTGAGACAGGGTCTCGCTTTGTAGTTCAGGCTGGCTCTGAGCTCACTATGTAGCCCAGGCAAGCCTCAAACTCAGCAATCCTCCTGTCTCTGCCTCCCGAGTGCTAGGAAGACAGGCGTGAGCCACCACGCCCGGCACTGTGGTATGTGGTATTGATGGCTGCTGGGCGTGAGTCACCACGCCCAGCATTGCATGTGGTTACCGGGAATCGAACTCAGGACCTTGCGCTTGCAAGGCAGGGGCCAGAACCACTGAGCTAATCCTCTGGCCCCCAGGAGAGGGATATTTTGAGGGGGATTGATGTTTTACTATTATACAATTTTTTTTTGAGTCAGGGTCTCGCTTTGTAGTTCAGGCTGGCTCTGAGCTCACTATCTAGCCCAGGCAAGCCTGGAACTCAGCAATCCTCCTGCCTCTGCCTCCCGAGTGCTGGGATTACAGGCTTCAGCCACCAAGCCCGGCATCTGTGGTATGAGGTACTGATTGCCAGTGGGCGTACCATGCCCAGTATTGTTGTATGTGGTTACCGGGGATTGAACCAGGGACCTTGCGCTTGCGAGGCAGGCGCTGGAACCACTGAGCCAAATCTCTGGCCCTTCCATCTTTCTTTCTTAGTTTCTTTCTTTCTTTTTCTTTCTCTATCATCTATCCATCTATCTATTCATGTATCCATCTATCTACCTACTTACCTTTCCTTTTCTTTCTCTATCATCTGTCCATCTGTCTATCTATCCATCCATCCATCCATCCATCTGTCTAGTTCAGCCATAAATAAGATAAAAATTCTGCCATTTGCAGGAAAATGGCTGGATCTGGAGCCCACCACACTGAGTGGAATGAGCCCCTGAGAAAGACAAATAGTCCATATTCCTTCTAATACGCACGTGGAGTTGCAAAAAGCTGATAAGAAAGTACAAGGGAGACGATTACCAGACAAAAGAAAGGGCATAAAGAGGGCGAGGGGTGGGTGGTGGGCAACACAGGTGGGCGGGAGCAGTGTGAGCCCTGGCATGTCAGCCTGACCCGACTGGGGCCACCTGGCACCCACCTAGGTGGTAAAGCTCCACTGTCTGTGGGAATGGACTGGGGGGCTGAGACCTGGGGAGGGGAGACCCACTCCAGATGTGGAGGGCACCAACCAGCAGGCTTGTTGCCTGGATGAGAGAGAGAGAAAGAAGGACGCCCTCCCCTTCCCTCCCCTTCCCTCCCCTTCCCTCCCTCCCTCCCTCCGAGGGGCTCAGTCTTGGCTGTCGCCTTCAGACCTGTGGATGTGTCTCCAGCTCCTTGAGCCTTCGGGCCGGGACTCGCGGCGCACACTGCAGTGGGCTCCAGGACTCCGCCTCCCTTCCAAGCCGGTCCTCCGGCTCCAGCAAGGAGCTGCCATTTTTCATTCTCCCACCCCGGTTCTGCAGGTGGCTGCTGGAAGCCTACTTGTAAATCCTGTATATAATCGTATTCCTCCCTTAGCAACCGAGTTCCGTTCCTGTGACTAGGTCGTTAAACGAATTGGTTGCTAAATGAGGGACTTTATGTGTAGTATGTACATGACCATGCTCAGAACAGAGGAATGGACAGAGGAAACCCCAACGTGATGACTTTGCTTTGCATTACTTATAGGCAACACTACAACATACAACAGAACATAAAACTAGTGCCACACTGTACAATCAGCAAAAATTACAGTGCTGCATAAACAAGTTGTACTGTACAAAAAAAAAGACATGGAGGCTTTATAAACAAAATGTACAGAACTGTACAAATGAAAAAGACGAGCCGTAAGTCTTGGTGGTGGGTCTGAGTAGTCATTAAATAGGTCATTAAATGAGGAGTCTGTGCAGGTATTGCTCCTCTAGTTCCTAAGCCTAACTGATACATTGGCGTTGAAGCTGGTCTCCGCAGCCTGTGAACAGGGGGAAGAGCAAGAGGTGTGGGATGCGTGCAAACGAGCAATGTCTTTTTTTTTTTTTTCTTTTTGAGACAGGGTCTCGCTTTGTCGTTCAGGCTGGTCCTGAGCTCACTATGGTGCCCAGGCAAGCCTCCGCGAACTCAGCAATCCTGTCTCTGCCTCCCGAGTGCTGGGATGACAGGCGTGAGCCACCACGTCCGGCATTGTGGTATGCGGCGTTGATTGTTGGTGGGCGTGTCTCCACGCCCAGCATTATATGTGGTTACCAGGGATTGAACTCAGGACCTTGCGCTTGCGAGGCAGGCGCCAGAACCACTGAGCTAACCCTCCAGCCCGAGCAATGTCTTTTATGTGCATTACAAAATCTTCCATAATACGACTAATAAAAAGTGGGGGGAAAAAGTGAAAAAAAAAAAAAGCTCAGAACATGTGAAACTTTAGTCCATGATAAAGGTGGCATCTCAAAACATATGGGCTAAAAGAATTTTTAAATTAACATGCTTGAAGAGCTAGTAAGCTATTTGGAAAAAGTGGTAAAATTAGATCCATACCTCATACCAGCCATAAAATAAATTCCAAATAGATCACGGATCTAAATATAGAAAGGAAACCTACATGTCCTATTTAGAAAATGAGTGAATTTCTTTTTAACCTGGGTATAGGAGAAAGCTTTCTACTAAGAAATGAGAATCAAATGAAATTAAACACTCATCGATTGGACTGCATTTTTACATAGGAAAAGTCTTTTTGTAGTTTCAAATTTTCACATTTTATACTTAGCCTAAGGACAATTAAGACAAAGTCAAAGACGAAACCCAGGAGCATTTACAACACATGCATGTACTTATATCCTCTCTGAAAGCTTATATACCTAATATTTAAATAACTTATACAAATTGAGAAAAATAGATCAAACCCAACAGAAGAATGGGCAAGAGGCATGAGCAGGAAACATAAGATGGAAAAATTATCCTTAAACATGATCCTTAAATGCTCTTACTCATAATAAAACAATCACAAATTAAAACTACACTAAGATACCATTTCTCATATATCAGACTGGCAAAATTAAAAAGCAGAATCACACATTTTGTTGGCAGGCTATAGGGAAACAGGCACTCATACAGTACTGGTGGAATGAAAACTGGTATAATCTTCTGGGAGAATTTCACAGTATGTATTTAAAACATACTCATGCACTTGCACTTATACTATTTTCTTGACAGAGCAAACCCACACATAAGAATCTACCCTGAAGATAAACCTACGACAGAGCAGGAACATACACATTCAGGGTTGTACATTAGAAACCACCGACACACCCAGATAAACCATACGAGGGCCATGCAGCTGTTCAAGGAATGAAAAAGATCTCCGTGAAGCAGTATGGAATGATTTGCAGGATGCATTGTTAAGTGACAACAGCAAAGCACAAGAGTATCAGTAACACATTACGTTTTTGTAGGGAAGAATGAGAAATAGGTATCTAGACATCCCTTCCTGCAGAAAGAAACAGAGGAAAGATGAACCAGCAATTAATGAGACTCGTTTCCCTCAGGGGTTAGTGGAAATCGGTTGGACAGAAGAGACATGAAGGGATGGAATTCTTGACTGTATATTCTGTGTTTTGCAACCACGTGAATGTTTCACGTAACAATAAAGGAGAAAAATAAAATCAAAGAAGAGGAAGGAAACTAGAGTGGGAGCTCAGAATCAAACAAACCGATCAAATTTCAAATGAATAAAATAATCAACATTGCAGGAGGAAAATATAACTCGACTTTTAAACACTGTGAGTTACACGTCCTTAAAGACAAAAGAACTGTCAATAAATATTAGATAACAGAAATGTAGACAACAGTCTTTTTTTGGGGGGGGTTGGTTTTTCCGTTTGGAAGAAACATAAATAATTCTGTGTGTACCAGAATTAAGCAAATAACATAGTGTAGATTTTAGGAGCCAGGTTTCTCCCTGCTGAGTTATAAAAAGCAGGAGAGAATGAGTCCTGTAGTGCTTCACTGGAAACAGAGGTACCGGTGTGAACTTGTGATTTTTAATACAGTACTAAATAAGTATAGACACGTATGGATGTGTGTGTTTACATACACAACCTTCTTTTCCCCTGGTTTCTCCAAGTAAGAAGATGTGGAATCAGTGATAGTCCCACAGCAATGAGCGTATCTAGCAGGCAGATCTTGGCTTCTACATACCACTCTCTGCTAATAAGTATTAAGGCGCCCTGGGTAGTGGTTGATTATAGGACTGAGGCAGAGAAAAAGTACTAACCTGGAACCACATCAGAGGTCCACGTGTGCCGGCTTGAAAGGGCTCTTGCTAGCCAAATCTGGGACACCTTGAGCATCAAAATAATAATCGTAGATGTTGAATCAAATGAGAATCCATTAGTACACACTGACACAATACTGTACACAGGGAAAAGGAAAACTCTTCACAATAGAAAGCCAAATAATAAATACAAAAAGAATGAAATTAGATGCACTTGGCAATCATAATTAATTTGAGTAAGAAGAAACTATAGATATTAATGAAACCAGTGGTTGGAATTTTGAGGAGTAACAAAATATACACATGGTTTCCAAGATTTTGTCCAAGAGATACTTAGTACCTTTCCAAAGAGAGACCTGATACCAACTGACCACTCAGACCCGTGGGAAAGGTGGGATCACAGAATGGGGTCATGTGCTTCTGGACCTAGGACCCTGCATCTAATCATGAGGAGACACCAGACAAATCCACACGGAGGAACTTTCTACCAAAAAATCAACCTGTGTGGATCAAAAGTGTCAGTCATAAAAAACAAAAACAAAAAAAATCTGAGAAAGTGTGCAGACCACAAAGAGAAAACCAAATACAACAAACGATTTTGATTTTTTTTTTTTTACTATAGGAAACAATATCGATATGATTGGTAAAACCAAATGCAATAGATGATAGGACCAATAGCTAACTCCTGGTTTGCAGCAGTGTACTAGAAAGATACATGCTTGTATATCTTTTTTCAGAGGATATGAACTGAAATATTTAGGTATAAAGGAATGTTCTGTCTACAGTTTATTCTCAAATGGGTGAAAAGCAGAAAACGGATGTGTAAAATACAAACATTAGGGGAATGTAGGTGAACAGTATTTGGGACTTCCTTGCACTACTGTTGCAAGTTTCCTATAGATGTGACCTTATCGGTGTATATGTATAGACATTTTCATATTCATGTGTATGTATATGTCTTTTTTTTTTTTTAAGCATTGAGTGAGTTTCATTCAGGAATTCAATTGCTGGGTTGTGGGAATTAGATTATTTTTCCAAGACTGGAGATTGGACCCAGGACCTTCACATTAGACTACCCCCCAGTCCCTTTTTATTTTATTTTTTTAGACAGGGCCTTTCCAAGTCATTAAATCCCTCAGATGGGGTCAAACTTGTGATACTTCTGTTTCAGCCTTTCTTACAGTCATGGGTGCCCATGCTTGGCTAGGAATCAGTATTTTTAAAATTCTCTTGGAAATGATGAGGCATAATCTGGTTTAAGAAATGTCATCTGGCTCACAGTGTAATAAATTTTTTTGTTATTGGAAAGACAAAAAAAGATAAACACTCATGTACCTACAAAGTAGCTTTAAAAACAAACAAAAACAAATACAATTAAAATTCTCCTTTTCCCTCATCCTAGACATAATCATCACAAATTTTGAGTTTGTGGTTCCCACTCATATTTTTATACAATTATTTCCTACAAATGTATCCATATCAACAATAGTTTTACATGTTCTCCAACTTTGCATGAATACAACACATCCTACAGCATAACTTCATTTAACTTTTTTTTTTTTTTTTTTGAGACAGGGTCTCGCTTTGCAGTTTAAACTGGCCCTGAGCTCACTATATAGCCCAGGCAAACCTCGAATTCAGCAATCCTCCTGTCTCTGCCTTCCAAGTGCTGGGATTACAAGTGTGAGCCACCACACCCGGCACTCATTTAACATGTTTTTAATGTTGATAAATGTAGTTTCATTTATTTCACCTAGAAGGGAAACAAACTAATGATTCCAGAGGAAAAATGTATGAACATATGTATCTTTTGACCTGACAAACAATATCAATTTATAGGAATGCCACAAGTTTAAAAAGTTGGTCCTGTACATGTATGTTATCAGTAAGCTACATCCCTAGCCTCCACCCCACTTTTTGAGAGTCTTGGTATCTCTGGCCAGGATCCCAGGCTGGCCCTGAACTTGCAATCCTCCTGCCTCAGCTTCCTGAGTATGGAATCACAAGTATATCTCCGTGCCTTGTTGCTTTCCACAGTTTTTTTTGTTTGTTTGTTTTGTTTTTGTTTTTTTGAGACAGGGTCTCACTTTGTAGTTCAGGCTGGCTCTGAGCTCACTTTGTAGCCCAGGCAAGCTTCGAACTCAGCAATCCTCCTGTCTCTGCCTCCCGAGTGCTGGGATTATAGGCGTGAGCCACCACGCCCAGCTCCACAGTTTTTAAAATCCATTTTCTTGCTGGTAGACATTTAGGTTCTGCTGTGGTTCAAAAACACTCCCTAAAACTCACTGTGGGCCATTTGATTCCCAATGCAGCAGCGCTGAGGTGTGACAGTAAGAGGCGAGCGGGTTCTGAGAGGGCCGCTGACCCCGGGCTGCTCAGCCCCCTTTCGGGCTCAAGCCCTCCGCACAAAGCCTCCACCGTCTGGTGACGCTCGGAAGGAACCTCACCCGACGCGGCCCCTCACTGTGGACCTTCCAGAACCGTGAGACAAACCAGCCTCTACTGCTGAACATTACTCAGCTGCTGGCATTCCGGTATAAAAGCACAAAACGGACTAAGGTCCTTCCTAGTTTTTCCATTTTCATGGTGCTGCTATCAAGTCTGGAACATGCTTCTCTGAGCACATTTTCTTCAGAGGAGAAATGGCTGGGTCTTAGAGGGGGGGATTTAGCCGTTTCCGGGGAGGGGTCCTCTCCTCCCATCGCAGTCACGGGTGGCACAGAAGAGACAGCGTCTGTAGCCCACGTGCAGGCATGTAGGCAGGCGCGGGAAGCACTCCACACTCTACAATTTCACCTCTTTCCCCACTGAAATTAAGCAAGGTTATCAGGGGGACCTGGGGTGGAGGAACAGAAAGATTGGGTCGGAGATTTAGCTCAGTGGTTCCTGTGCCTGCCTAGCAAGCGCAAGGTCCCTGGTTCGATCCCCGGAAACCACATACAACCCATGCCCGCTGGCAATCAGTACCACAGGGCCAGTGGCCGCTCCTCTCCACTGACCCGCAGAGTTAACAGTTTGAAGTTCTGTCACTTGGCTGCCTGTGAATTCGCTCACTCGTGTCCTCAGCCCGTTTTCCTGATCGTCTTTTCCTGCTTGACTTCTAAACTCTCCTCGGACGTTGGGAGTATACGCTGGCGCCCGTGGTGACAGCGCACATTCTCGGTGAGGAGCTGGGCCACTGCCCCTTCCTTGGACATGTTTCCTAGAGCTAATGATTTCCTTGTTTTCTACTCAGCTGGTTTTCCATATACCTGTGACCTTCCTCAAAATGCTCAACGCTTGCCACCCTATCAGAAATAATCACTGTGCATTCATAGGAATGAATTCTACTTGGGGGTTTTTGTTTCTCTGAGCCCTCTAGCCTTTCATGCTAATCTGTAATGGTTGATTTCTAGGTGGCTGTACCACGAATTTTCTTATTTTTTTTGAGACAGGGTCTCCCTTTGTAGTTCAGGCTGGCCCTGAGCTCATTATGTAGCCCAGGCAAGCCTCGAACTCAGAAATCCTCCTGTCTCTGCCTCCCAAGTGCTGGGATGACAGGCCTGAGCCACCATGCCCGGCACTGTGGTATTGATTGCTGGTGGGCATGAGTCTCCACACCCAGCATTGTATGTGGTTACCGGGGATTGAACTCAGGACCTTGAACTTGCGAGGCAGGCACCGGAACCACTGAGCTAAGCCTCTGGCCCCGAATTTTCTTTTTGCACCGCACACCCAGAACGTATATCTTGCAGCTTCCCCCAAATGAGGGTGTGCTTGAGTCCTCACCAACCTTTTTAAATGGCCTCCTTTGATTTAGAACTCCAGGTTGAAAGTAATTCCACTCAAGAGGCCCCTGGATGTCTTCTAGTTTCTTTTGTTTTAGAAAAATAGATTTTCTGGCTATCCTTAAGAAATCTAACAATAACAAATGCTGGTGAAGCTGCAGGGAAAATGAACCCTTCCCCATTGTCTGTGGAATTGTCAACTAGCAGAACCACTATGGGGATCAGAAGGGAGAGTCCTCTAAAAACTAAAAGGAGGAACTCCATTCGACCCAGCTATTCCCCTTCTCTGTATCTTCCCAGAGAGTTAAAGACATCACATTTCAGTGCTCCATGCATGCCCGTGTTTGTAGCACTATAATTCACACCAGCTAAATCCTGGAAGCCTGTGTTCTATCCACAGGTGAGTGGGCAAAGAGAACACAGCACTTGTGCACAGCTGAGAACCACTCTGCCGTAGACCTGAGTTCCTTGTACGAAAGTACATGCATCTTGAGACCACGGTAAGTGAACTAAAGCAGATACACAAGCTTAAGTATTGCATGGCGCCTCTTCTAAAGAGATCTGAAATGCAAAATAAAAGACAATATAGGGAACAGGGAGGTAAAAATTCCACAAAAAGGAAGGGGATCCAGAGATGGAGGATAGAGAAAGGAGAAAAATGTCTATGTCCATGTAACAACTCCACACAGGAACATAATCATTACATACTGCAAACATGTACTGACAGAAAAAAACAAAACACTCCCATTCTGTTTCCAAGCCCTATCTGTGCGATGTTTTGCTAACTTGATGTTTTCATAACTCAAGTTGTAAGTTTCACAATGACGTGCGTTGCTCTGGATGTTGTGTCATTCATCATGCTGGGATTTCTGGAAATTCCTTCAATCTAGAGATCTGCATCTTTGATTCTGGGAACTTAATTTTTGTTTTGCATTTTTTTTTTTTTTTGAGACAGGGTCTTGCTTTGTAGTTCAGGCTGGCCCTGAGCTCATTATGTAGCCCAGGCAAGCCTCAAACTCGGCAATCCTCCTGTCTCTGCCTCCCGAGGGCTGGGATTACAGGCGTGAGCCACCATGCCCAGCACTGTGGTATGTGGTATTGTTGGTGGGTGTGAGTCTCCACGCCCAGCATTGTATGTGGTTACCGGGATTGAACTCAGGACCTTGCGCTTGCGAGGCAGGCTTTGGAACCACTGAGCTAACCCTCTGACCCTGCTTTGCATTGTTGTTTTTCCTCAGACTTATTTCTGACTGTGCATTGATGTGACTTCAATGCTTTATCACAGACCTCTCTGTGGCTCTGTATCTGCTATTCTTTCTTGCCTGGGGTGTAGTTCTTGTGTCTTTTCCGATCCAGATTGCTACTCATCTTTTACTGTTCATTTCCAACCTCAGTTTGAAGATGATCCCTCCCCGAACACAGGCTGATGAAATCTCTGCTTGCAGTCTACTGTGGCACCTGTGAAGCGTACTATAAACTGTGTTCATCTGCTGCCCTCACTGCCCATGAAAACAGGATGCTTCTTCATTCCGCGTCCTCAGCACCACACTGTCATGGCACACAGAGATGAATGAGTTCAAAGAGGGGAAACAGTCCTGCTCATGTCAAACACTGTGTAAGAGGGGTACCAGCGTGGACTTCTTCACTCAATCTGAGTTTTCAGACGGTTGTGCATTCAACAGCTACTACCCAAACCCATTATGGACCAGGTTACATATGGCTGATGGAGACTGAAAGGGTAATAATACAAGATCTTGTTCTAGAAACTCACCATGGAACAAGAAACTTTCTTCTGACAGAATTTTAAACACTGAGGAATATTTCCCCTTCGAGCGCTCCCTACATACATGTTCAGAGTAGCTGCTCACTAGGTCTTTCTCTGCTTCAATTTTTTAAAAAATTTACAAAATTGATAGAATCTACACACCACAGCACTTGCCTGAGATCAACCCACAGTACCACAGGAACTTAAAAAGGTAAAATAAAATGTACATTCTTCTTTTTGCAGCATACTCCCAGAGCCCTACAAGTATCTCTGGCAAATACAAGGTATTTCTTATGCTTATGAATGAAGTGCAGAGCTTATCTTGGCGCCAAGTCAGGAGAGGAAGGAGGAGTTTACCAGGGGAGGAAACACACTCCAGGGACAGGAAACAGTACATACAAAGGGGCAGAGTTCTGAGATGGCCCAGGGTCTAGAGAACAGAGAAGAGCAGGGGAGCTGGAGTTTACTGTGAGGAAAAGGATGGAATATCTTACAAAGGAATCTGAGACCTAGAAAAGTAAAGTAGCTCAACTAAGGTCAGATGCTTGCCTGTGACACCAGCTCGGCACTAGGCGTGTAAGGGTTATCATTGCCCACAGGTCTGTTCTTTTTTTTTTTGAGACAGGGTCTCGCTTTGTAGTTCAGGCTGGCTCTGAGCTCACTATGTAGCCCAGGCAAGCCTCAAACTCAGAAATCTCCTGCCTCTGCCTCCCGAGTGCTGGGATTACAGGCGTGAACCACCATGCCTGGCACTGTGGTATGTGGTATTGATGGCTGGTGGGCGTGAGTCTCCATGCCCAGCATTGTGTGTGGTTACTGGGGATCGAACTCAGGATCTTGCGCTTGTGAGGCAGGAGCCAGAACCACTGGCCCTCACAGGTCTGTTCTTGACACACACACACCCACACGCCTCCCTGCTGGTTTCGGCCCAGCCTTCCAATAAACAGGCTTCATTTTCTTACCTAATGTGTCCCATTACCTAGAAAACGGGTGGTATTGATGACCATGATCAGTTGAGCAAAAATCATCTCCAACAGTCTTATGGGTTCAGGTTAAGGGCACCAGAGTGAAACCCTCTGAAGAAGCTCTGACCGTAGACAGAAATGTTTTGATCATGAAATACCAAGAGGAAGACAATATTTTGTGGACTCTTAGGCTAACACATGTTTTCCAGGTGTGTGACCACGAAGACATTCTTCTGCTTCCCTGGGCTTCAGTTTCCCCGCAGGCAGTGAGATGAAGAACTCTTGCCCCAGACACCACGCCGTCATGTTGCCCTACGGAGTCACTGGAAAGCCAGGAGCTTCAGGAAGTCCTGAGGAAAAAGGTAATACGCCTGTAATGAGTTTCTCCGAATTTCTGACCTCAGTGAAACGTTCATGAAGTCTTGACCTGTAGGCTTCAGTTGGGTCCAGACCCTCCATTTCAGATCTCAGCTGCTGGGGAGGTACGAGGCAGGGGAACTTGAGAGAAAATAGATCAAGTTTTGTCAGGCAGGAGCCCCGACTTGGGTTTCTGGTTTTGCCTTTGGAGGCTGTTCCTGTAGTGTCCAAAAAGGAACTGGAGATAAGGAACCAAAGGTAATGCAAATGAAGAGATGTGGAGAAAAGTGCCACTGTTTACAAACCAGCGGACAGAAAACACCAAAGTACAGCAGAGTGCAGTCATTTCACAGAAAAACAATCTCCAAGCGACTCTGGAGAGCCACAGGAGACTGAGCAGACACCACCTCTGTCTGATGAGCCTCCCTGGATTTCTGTCAGCTGTGCACTAAAGAACTCATGCTACGACATTTGTAGAATCTTAAAAACTGAGGATCAAGTAAATAATCGGTATGTCAGACAATATTATATAGCAGAGAAGTTTTATTAACATTTCAGGAAAGAAGGAGACAACCTGTCCTTGCCCCTCTTTTTTTTTTTGTCTTTTACCATATCAAGTTTTGAATTATTATAAACAAACAAAAAAGCAAACAAGCTGTCCTAACACACAAAGGTGACAATTCCAATTAAGGGATTTATTTAAATAATGAGGATAGTTGGCTCCTAGTCTACAGTGATTTATACATTCAGTCTTTTTCATTTGTTATTATCCTGCACATCTGAGCAAGGAAGCACCTAGTTCACCTGTGAGTTGGTGGGGGGGTAACATTGATTCCCAGAGCCCAGGATTTAGCTCAGTGGTTCTGGTGCCTGCCTAGCAAGCACAAGGTCCCAAATTCAATATCAAGTAACCACATACCAAATGCCAGGTGTGGTGACTCATGCCTGTCATTCCAGCGCTTGGAGGCAGAGGCAGGAGGATTGCTGAGTTCAAGGCTTGCCTGGGCTACATAGTGAGCTTAGGGCCATCCTGAACTACAAAGCGAGACCCTCTCTAAAAAAAAAAAAAATTGATTCACAACTGTGGGAACAGTGAAATCCAATTCTTTCTAGAGAGGGGGAAATATGTGAAGATTTGAGACAAAAGCCAGAATTAAAATAACTGCAAATACTCAGTGAGTATGGACATGGGATTTTTATTTTCTGTACAATTATTTCTCTTTTCTCCAAATAAAGTATTTCAAAGCTCATATTCCGGGGACAAAGAATAAAACAAGTAGTGTGAGTCCCTGTAAGTACTTTTTTCCCCTGAATCTCCTTTTTATAGATGACACTTGGATCCAGGGATGCGGGGACATCCAGGCCACACCGGCCAGAGGCTGTCAGAGGAGGGAGCCCAGAACAGGGTTGAGTTACCTGACAGCGCGTCCAGAAGACACGACGTCTGGCAGGCCACGTTCTTTCCACCCAACTCGGCAACAGGAAAACTAGGCAGAGACA
The DNA here is from genome assembly GCA_004025085.1 of Thryonomys swinderianus. Lineage (NCBI taxonomy): Eukaryota > Metazoa > Chordata > Mammalia > Rodentia > Thryonomyidae > Thryonomys > Thryonomys swinderianus. Next base: position 22,091 of record PVIC010013917.1, on the reverse strand, counting down.
GAATTTCACACCCCGGCCAGGACACCGGAGCCGGAGCCTGTGCCACCATATGCCCCGAGTCTTCACCCCAGAGACCCCCCTACCTGCCCGAAGCCCTCACACAAACCCAGCACTTTCCGGACCTTTACCTCACCCCTCGCCTCCCGCCGACCCTTCTGCCCTCTCCACTCTGAAGCTCACCGCTGCTCTCTCTTTAGAACTGCCTTTCCTGGCAGCGACCGACCGGCTCTAACCCTCAGGCTTCTCGCGGCCCCGGCCTGCCGGGCTCCCTCCCAGCCCCCGGGCCGCCCTCATCCCGGCGTTGCCCCTTCCGACGGTCGGGTTGAGCTGTTCTCTCGGCCGGGATGGAACCCTTGACCACGCGCGGGACTCCGCAGCCGCCGACGCGCCCGGCTTGCGGCCACCCCGCACCTCGGCGCGGAGATGGAGCCAGCGCAGCTGTGCGGCCGGTCGGCCCCCGCCCCGAGCCCCTGAGCCGCCGCGCGCACCCTCCGCGGCCGCGTCGCCATCGCCACTCGCCACCTGGCCGCGCGAGGACCGCCCGGGAAGCCCTCGGCGTATCCCAGGAGAGAGGAGCTGCCAACGTCAGGAGGGTGCCTGGGCGCGAGGTCTGGGCGCAGGGAACCAGGCTCCGCTTCGGCTTCCTGCCCACCTTACAAGTCGGGAAACTGAGGCCGGGGAGAGAGTGACTTCCCGGATCAGCGTCCTCGGTCCGGGCGCCCCGACTCCGGTCCGCCTGGCAGAGCCGGGTTCCGAGCGGCGCACGCCGGGCACGCGCAGGGCGCCGTCTCCGCCAAGTTGCCGCGAAAGTTGCTGTCCCGGCGTCCCGGTCCGCACCTCCCGGCCCCCCGGCCCGCACCTCCCGGCCGGCCGCGCGCACATCCGGTCCACCTTGCGCGCACCCCGCCCGCGCCCCGCGCCCCTCCGCCTCGCAGCCCGCGGCCGCGACCCGCTTCCGCCCGCCCGGAGCCCAGGCAGCACCGCCGGGGGCGCGGGGGGCGCACGGCGCGGGCCGGGGCGGGGGCGCTCGCTCGCTTCCCGGCCGCGCTCACGCCCGCACAAACTCTCACACAGACGCGCGGGGTGCGCCGCGCTGCCGCCGCTCCTCCTCCCGCCGCCGCCTCGAGAGGGAGAGCGAGCGGGAGGCAGAGCGCGCTTTGTCCGCCGCCGCCGCCCGGCCGGGACTCTGCCCCGAGGAGGCCGCCGCGCAGTCCCCGCCTCCGCCTCTGCCCCGGGCTGGCCGGCCGGCCGCGGTGGGGGGAGCCAGGCCGAGGCGCGGTGGGGGCGGGGGCGGGCGGCGCGGGCGGGGAGGGACGCGGGCGGGGGAGGGACGCGGGCGGCGGGCGGCGGGCGGCGGGCGGCGAGGAGCGCCGGGCACCGGGCCGGGGGAGCCGCGGGCTCTCGGGAAGGCGCGGATGATGAACAAGCTCTACATCGGGAACCTGAGCCCCGCCGTCACCGCCGACGACCTCCGGCAGCTCTTCGGGGACAGGAAGCTGCCCCTGGCGGGACAGGTCCTGCTCAAGTCCGGCTACGCCTTCGTGGACTACCCCGACCAGAACTGGGCCATCCGCGCCATCGAGACCCTCTCGGGTGAGCACTCGCCTCGCTCGGCCGGGACGGCGCCCGAGGGGAGGCCGAGTCGGCGGGCGGAGCCCGCGGGGCTCCCGCGCCCGGACGCTACTTCCACGCACCCGACCCGCTGGTCCCGCCGCCGGCCCGCTCCCGACACGGCCCGCGCCCTCCCCGGGGCCCGCAGTCCCCGGGGTTCCCGAAGCTCGCTGGCTCTCGGGACGCCGCTCGGGCCCCCGCTGCTCCCTGGGGCTCCCCACCCCCACCCTGGAGTCTCGGGTCTCCTCTCCCCGACCTCTGTCACCCCCTCTGCGGGGACCCCTCCCGGACCCAGCATCTCTCCTCCCGTGGCCGGACCTTTCTCCTTCCCAAGCCTCGTGCCGGGACCTCGCCTCCGGCGCCCGCCGACCGCACTCTGCTTTCGAGCCCCCTCCTCACCCGGCCCTGGCCCCCCACTTGGGCACCCTCTCAGGTCCCCCGGGGAGGCCCTCGCGCTCTCGGGGTTCCCGAGCCCCGGCCCGCGCGTCCGCACATCTCCCGCGATCTGCTCCCCAGCTTCAGTCCCCTCTGGCTGGTCGCTCCAGCGCTCCTATTTTTCCCTGAATTTTTTGTCCGATTTTATTGAGAAGAACTCGGGGCTGGGGGCTTTCCGCCACCCGTGCCCCCGCCTCCCGCCCGGCCAGAAGCACCTTTTTACGAGGTGCCCTGTCTCAACTCGGTGGGGGCCCGGGCTGAGAACCGGGAAAGGCGAGCGGGGGGCCCGCGAGCGCGCTGGAGCCCGGACGGAGCCGGAGCGCGGCACAGCCCTCGCGCGCGCTCCCCGCCGCCTCCGCACACGCCGCGCTCGGAGCCGCGCTCGCCCCCAGGCCCCGGCCTGCGCCCCCGGCCCGGCCCGCGGACCCCCTTTTTCGAGGGCGCGTGGGGTGGGGGCGGGGTGGCCGCGAGGCCAAGGTGACACCCAGAAGCGGCGGGGACGGGGCTGCGCGGCGGCGGCGGCGCCCCCGAGGGGCTTCGGCGTGTCTCCGGGGGCACGGGGAGCGCGGGGCGGCGGGTGGGGGACAGAGCGGCGCAGCCTTCGGGTCCCGGATTAGCGGAATGGGAAGGTGGGGGCCGGGAGGGGAACGGGGCCGCGCCAGCCCTGCAGCTTGAGTTTCAAATGAGCTCATCCTTTCAAATTGGCGCCGCTCTTTATTAAATTTGTTTTTCCGGTAATGCCACCCACAGCTCTACCTGGGGTCGGACCCGGGCTCGCGCCTCCCCGCCCCTTCCCGAGCCCCGAGCCGCCCACCTTTCCTCGCGCTGGGCGCTCAGTTGGCCCAGCTGGAGCCGGGCTGGAGACCCCTTGAGGGCGCCCGAAGGCGGAGCCCGAGCTGGGACTGAGTGCGCGCCCCTCCTCGACCCCCGCGGGTTAGAGCTCCGGAAGGTTCTGAGTGTTTTAAATTTTTGTTTTAAAGGTAAAGTGGAATTGCATGGGAAAATCATGGAAGTTGATTATTCAGTCTCTAAAAAGCTAAGGTAAATATACAGTACTTTGCTTAGTTTTTTTTTTTTTTTTTTGGTGGGTTGGGTTTAACTATTAAGTAAAAAAATACGTTTAGCTTTTAAAAACCGGTTCTTAAAAAATAAAAACGGGTTCTTACTGTTTTACAAAAGGTTTTTGTTTGTTTTCATAGGAGGGATACATAGTTTATAAAGTTAAGCTTTTTTAGTTTCATTATATAAGGTGTTTACTGTACTTGGAAAATATCTTGTGCCTAATTGGGGGTCGGGAAGTCGAACACTAGGTAGGCTCAGCTCGCTCGCTGGGCCCGTTTGACTTGTTTATCAAAAGTTGCCTCCCACCCCCCACCCCCTACCCCCACCCCTACCCCCAGCACAATGCAGCAAAAGCTTGTCGAGACTTCCTGTGAGATGTTAAGAGTAAATATTTACTGTGTCAGCTGAATTGCTTAACTAAACTCCGCGATTAATTACTTTTCTCTTTTAGATTGTTTTAATGTTGAGTAATAAAATTATTCAGTAAGGGGTCAGTATTTTGCATAGCACTCCAGAGTAATACGGTAGGTTGGTTTGGTGTGGATGACAGTGAGCAGCTAGACGGTTAGTCACCCAGCCCTGAGCCTTGCTCCTGAGCACGTTGTGTTGTTATTGTTCCTAAGAAATGTTTAAGGCTACACGGCGACAGCAAAAGTCAATGGTTACGTTTAAATGCAGTATTGTTCACAAAGCAGCTTCACGTAGTGTGGGGGTTGGACTTCACAGTGATTTGCTCACATGAAAAATATCTACGGAGGAAAGAATGAGGGAGAACAGCTTGGTTTAAAAGTTTATTGTGGACTTCAAATTTGGGCCCTTTATTACTCATTCACAACTTTTCTTCTTCACCCTTAGTAAGTAGCTGAATTGGAAAGGTTAAAAGAAGCCTTTGATTTACTACCTTTACAGTTTTGTGTTAGTCAATAAGGTAGTCACCTACTTAAGTTTTGCCAGGATTGAACAGATTTTAAAAGAAACTTCTATAATTTTATAAATGCTTGGATGTGTTGTTGAAGGAATTTGTAAAGACTACCAGTGCACTTCCAGATACATTTTAATTTAAGCAACAATATCTTTTGTTTGCAAATTATCGTGACAAATTAGAAAACTGCTTAATATCTTTATTTAAAAGAGAGCTGAGAGTTAATTCCAGTTTCACGTCTCATATTAAGCTGCTTATGTTGGAAAAGATGTAATATGTAACTGATGGGTGTTAATAAGCTATTCTAGATTTTCAAACTTTTAAATTTTTTTCTGCTTGAGAAGTCCAAGGGGAGGGTTTGCTGCACTATTTAAATTACTCATCCTATAACACTTGACCATTTGATGACAGTGTTGAATAGTGTTTGAAAGAACCATTCAGACTATGTGATGCACTGTGTTTCTGTAAATGTCTAATTCTGTTGGCCCTGTAGCAATTGTGCATCCTTTTTGGGGTTATAATGAATTAAAAGTCCCTACAATTTTAACTTTGGCTAGTTGATGTCCCATTTCACGTTGCACTGTATATCCTTCAATTTTGCAGTATAAATGGAATACTGGTTTATTCAAAGTTATTAACATCAAGTTTAATTTGTCAACAAAAATACTAGTTTTTAAGTTTTTTTCTTTCAAAATGCAGCTATTTGCTGTTGGCTGGAGTATCATTTAAATAATTCAGTTTATATGAGTTTAGAACTACAGGCGTGTCTCAGGTTTTTAGTAGAAAGAACCATCTAGACTTACCCAGCCCTATTAGTACAAGTTTCTTTTAACATGTTGGAGATAGGAAAGACCCAGAAGGTAGATTAAAATGTGCTGTGTATGATTCACTACATTTGAAGCTGTTTAACATACCAAATGTATGCATAAGCTGCTGCAGTAGAGGAGTTGTATCATTTCTCTTGGTTTTGATCTTTTTTTCCTTTCCTTTATTAGATTAAAATGCAGAAATTAGCTACTTGTATGCGAGCAGAGACAGAGAGAGAGCTATGACTGGTATTGGGCTCTGAGTTCAGAGTCCTGGGTGAGGCAGCTGTGTGCCATGTAGTCTGGGCACTACCAGGCTGGTGGCTTTCAAGAAACCAGGGTACTGTGACATTTGAAACCAAAGCTTTGATGTTATATGGAGACTGTTTTGGTGTTCTGCTGTTGCGTTTCTGTGAAACTTAACAAGTTAGAAGTAAATTTGTGAGCATTAGCTCAGTTCTATATGTGGTTTTGTGTTAGATGAAGTGAAAATGTGAAGAAAACGGTTCATCCTTATTGCTTACTTGCTAAAAAAAAGATTCAACAATTGAGTGCTAATTTTCTTTATATTGCACTTCTTTGATTTCTTAAGAAGCAGTTTTAATAACCTACATCTCAAATGGATTTTTCCAAAAGCTAATAATATGGTTTGGAGTGAGATATTTTTATCTTAATTTATGAAATTATTGGTATGTCATCTGCTGAACAATTGAGGCTGGTTAAACACTGTTTCATTATCATTTATATGTGCTGTTAGGCAATGAGCAGACTACCATTTTTTTCTCAGTTCTTGAGAAGTAGTACATTATTTTCTTCACAGTTTTCTTAAATGCAAATTAATGTAAACCATACACATTAAAAAATTCTCTTTCTAGAAGTTATTTTCAGTCTGTTAAATAAAAATCTTTGGATCTTTTTTCTGTATTCATATTTTTTGGTAGTATGTATGGGTCAAAGATGTGTTAAAGATGAAAAGAGTAATAACTTTTTAAATGCTGTTAAAAGTTGTAGAAGCTTCCTAGATAACAATTTTATTTCTGGTATTGATATGTTTATTTTTTAAAGTGTTGTGTAGGTACACAAACATATTACAGAAATTGTTAAGACTTGCTAACTTAAATGTGCTTTTGTATCTAAAGTTGAATGATTCTGTGAGAAACAAAACTTTAAAAAATGTAATTTCTTCCCACCAGTAGGAAGTAACTAAGTGATAGTGGACGTGCTTCCCCTGAGATGGTGTCAAAACCGTGAGGTAGTGTAGGAAAAAGCTATGAATTTGTCTTTCATGAGTTAAAAAATCAGTAATTGTGTTCTCTCCAATGCAAATGAATTTGGTCTCCTATAGGAATGTTAAAGAAAACAGTATCTCAATTGTATTTTGCTTGTATGTACTACATTGTGTATAGTTGAGTTAAAAAAAAAAAACCCACCCAACTTCAAGCCCTCCCTGCAACAAAGGCTTTTGCTGTATCAATTTTTAATTTTCTAGAAACAGAAAAGACATTTGAATCATATGGTTGTCTCTTCAAGAATTTGTTGAATTGGAAATTAATGGTTGGATTTAATTATTACAGATTTCCTATGTGGTTATAACATGTTAATATAAAATATATGATACTTTAAAGTTACTTTTGATTTGACTTTGGAATTGGACATTTAGTTTCCAATTTTTTTAAAAGTTAATTTTAATACTTTTCTAGCAGTACAGTTGTAGAAACAATAAAGAAAAACAAGTTGATAATTTAGGTAATGATGCAGGTTTAAAACTAGTTTGAGTTTTAATAGTCATTTAGTTTTTTTACATTATTTAATTAAAAACCAGTGAAATCTACAAATCAAAATAGATTTTGTTTTGCTTGATTTTCTAGTTCATTAAATAAATATTAATTTTAAATTGTAGGGTAACAATTTATGGAATATTTAATAGCTAAGCACCTACAAGTTAATTCAAAAAGGTATGTAATGCATTTGGGAAATTGTATTTTTCAATAATATTTCCTTGTAATTATACCCAATAAGTTCCCCAGAAAGAGATGGTCTAAGAGTTTCATGTTTTATTATGTTAAACTGATACTGTCATTTAATAGATGAGGAAAAATTAATTATATTTGTACAAAGCTTTTTATATATAAAGGTTTCAAGTACATTTTTAAAATTAACTTACAATTTTTTAAAGAAATTAGAAGACTTAGATCTAATTATATAATTTAAAAAAGCTAGCATTTCATATTATTTTGAGTAAGCTTGTGGAGGTTTCTTGTTTTTTTTCTTTTTTTTTTAATGGCTTAGGAAAGGAAAGAATGTAAATAATGCTGAATTGAGCACAAGAGTGTAGTAGTTACCTGGGGATATTTATTAAAGGTCAGAAAAGTTGTGAAAAACAGACTGCCACAGGGACTATTAATATATATTTGATAGTTGATAAATATTTGCTGTCTACCACTGAAGCATCTTCCAAGTCTGGTAATGAATCTCAGAAGTGGATGAGCCACTGGCTAGAGTTGCTGGGGAATATTGCTGAGCAAATCGTGCCCTCGTGACGTAGTGGAGTGTGCACACGTGTGTGTCTATTTTGTGGGGCAGTAGTGTCAGACAGATGATATCGAAGGGAAGAGATCTTACTGAGCCACAGTTGCTCTGGATTTCAGTCCCTGCGTGATCGAAACCCTTAAGGCGCCCTGATGCCAGGGGCTCGCCCTCCAGGAATGCCTAACCCTTGGGGCTGGTTCGCCTTGTGCAAGTCTTCCTAGCCACCTGTGGTTGCTTTTTCAGTGATGGTGAGGGAGAGGACCATCCCAATGCAAAATGTACCTTCTTTCTTTTTAGCTTGCATTTCCCCTTTCACAAGTGATTCTACAAAGGCTTTGATGATCTATACGCCATTTTTTAAGTGTTGGTAGATCCCAACTTGTGTGTTTTTATTTAGAAATTCTATACTTTGAGAAACAATCTATTATTTTGTATAACAAATACTCTGAGTCAGTTTCTTTAAAAGCAGCATAACATTGAAATGGCTTCTTTGGGTCATATGGAAAGGTTAAAGTTAAAATTTCAAGATACAGTTTTAAAAATGAGATTTAAGCATCACTTTTTTTAAAATGTCTGATTTTCTTTTTGGTGGGAGAAACTGGTGGGGCTCAGTTAAACCAATTAAAAATGTATGCTTTCAAATTTTTTAATCAAAAACAATATCTCAGAAGCTATGACTAACTTCTTAGTTTGAGGGGTGGGAGAATTCTGTTTAACAGAACATGCTCAGATAATTTATTAGTCAAATTTCATCCTTCCTACACTTGATTTGAAGTTCGGATTCGTTTGAGCAGTCTTTCAAAACAGTGTTGTTGGACAGATAATAGCAAATAAACATCCAGCACCTACCAGTAAAGATAACTTTTTCCTCCCATTTATTACCATTAAAACATTTAAAATTTTTTACTTTATAATTTGACTTCATGCTTACAAACTTATAATTTTCATTTGGTGGCATGGGCTATATGGGTTCTATTTTGGGCAGCAAAATTGCAGAGTGCTCTGAGCATTATTTTTAAGGTTTTACTTTTCCTGTTCATGGATTTGAGTCTTGTCTCTCCATAAAATAGTGAAGTAAAATTATTTTCTTTTGCTGAAAAGCTTTAGATTCTGTTGATTTGGCTGCCAAAGGGGAGGTACAATAATTTTCTTTCATTTAGTTTAGGGCTTGATGGGATATCGGTGTAGAATAAGAAGACCAGCAAAAATGAATGCTTGTGTGTTAGTCAGAGGTGATCAATTCTAATAGTCAAACCTGTGCTGATCCTTTAAAAGTTTTAATCTCCTCCCCAAGCCAGTGGTTTTCGCTAAATAGCAAATTTGTGTAAGTTTGCCTTCTTGAGATCATTCTTGTTTTTTCTAATTATTTGATTTACACTTCATTTTTTAAAAATGTGAACACCTCACTAGGATTTTCCCATTCTGTTAAAGTAGATATTTTAATAAGCCCAGTCAAAGAAAATGAAAAGTTGTTGTGCATGTTTTAGTCTTTCTAATATCACCCCTAAGAAATGTACCTAAGGACAAGAAAATTCTGCATGTGTTAAAGTATAAATTTGCTTGAGGGAGAAGCTTGACCTTGCTGTTTTAACTGGGATTCAACAGGTTATTTTGTGATTCCATGCATTGATACATAAGCAATACTTGCAACATTAAGGTAGGAAGATGAATTTTTCATGACTGCATCTTAGGTTCCTGTAGTATGGAGGCTGTTGCAGCCTCTTCCACATATTTGTTTTTAAAAATAATTGTGTGAAAAAAATAGGAAAATTGATATTAATCCCTTTTCTCAGATGGAGAAACATCCTCAGAGAAATTAATTTGTGTGGGGCAAATTAAGTAAATTAAGCACTTGTTTACCCGAAAGGTCAGCTGCAGGAGCTGGGATGCTCAAAGGGTGCTGCTGAAGACTGATAGCAACTGGCTTTTTACAGCAACCTTGTTCTTAACTCCATCCAAATGATCTATACCTCATTGTAGCCATTTTTAGGAATAAATAGAAACAAACCAGTAATTTTAAAAGCAGCATGACCTACCGCCATCTTCCTGATGGCCCATGGATAGAAGCCGGGGGCATGCCCAAGCAGGTTGTATTTTTTGTTACCGTTTCTCCATTCTTTTTCTAGTGATTGCCTTCTTTGTGTGTGAAATAGGACATTGGCGAGCCACATGGGTTGGACAGGGAGAATAGTCTTGATTAAAGTGTGGTGAATGAGAGTCCAGGTAAGAACCCACCTTGCGGGCCTGGCCCAGATCCAGCCAGCCCGTGGCGGGAGGTGGGTTACTTGCATCCTTGGTGGGAACTCTGAGGCTTTCCTCCAAGTTTGCGCTAGGGGTGGCTCCGCCCTGTGTGCGTGTGAACAGGTTTGCATCCATAGAGAGCATAGAATTCTGCATGAGGGTTGCAAGCACTATGTGCATTAAACGTGCTGTAAGCAATTAAGCATGTGAAATACAGTTCACTTCCCCTTAAGTGCAAATCCTTTTGCATTTATTCTCTTGGTTTTTTTTTTTTTAAACTTCTGTGGACTGTCATATGGATGGTGGTGGGAATGAGGTAGGATTTTAATCAAGAAAAAAAGGTGAAAGAGGTTATTTCCAGCTCCATGCTTATCTTCAGGTTAGTACAGTCCAGAGTGGAGCGTGGCCTTTTTATGGAATTCTGCTCGGGGCACCTATTAACAGCTGGAAAGATCTGTGTTTAATCTCTTTTCAGATAGGGTCATCAAGCTGGAGATACTAAAATGACTCCTTCCACCTGATTAAAACTACTTTGCTGTATTATCTTTGGTGTCTAACTGTAACACAGTCATGGTAGTGGAGGAAGTAATGGTAGTAGGAATGCAACTTACAGAGTAACTTTGTCACTCCTAACTCAGAATTTGAGAAAATCTGTATGTACATGGCAGATAGGCCGAGAAAGATAAGGGGCTGGAATTTCAGTACATGTTTAATTTAGTATCACTTGATGAAACTTTGTTGAAGTAGTTGTATGTTAGAGGCACTTGCAGTTATGTGAAAGGAGAAAGTCTTTAAATCATTGTGGTTGTAAATTGAATGCAAAAAATGTGGGAATTAGGCTCTGTATCTCCTATCTCTGGTACAAAGAATTTTTTAACCTGGGGAAAAAATCTCCTTGGGCTTTTGGTTTTGTGTTTTTTTTTTTTTTTGAGACAGGGTCTCGCTGGCTCTGAGCTCACTATGTAGTCCAGGCAAGCCTCGAACTCAGCAATCCTCTTGTCTCTGCCTCCCAAGTGCTGGGATTACAGGCGTGAGCCACCACGCCCGGCTGGTTTTGGTTTTTGAGACAAGGTCTCCCTGTGTAGTCCGGGCTGGTCTAGAACTCACTGTGTAGCCCAGGCTGGCTTCGAATTTCCAGCAATCGTCTCGTCTCAGTCTCTTAAATGCTGGGATTAACAGGTGTGAGCTGTCATGCCCAACATTTGACCTGGAGGGTTAACAGAGTTTGACATCTGTAATTTAATTGATTAATTAATTTTGCAGTGCTGGGGATTCAACCCTGGGCTTTTGCACTGAGCTACATCCCCAGGCCTGCTTGCTTTTTTTGTTTATGTTTTGAGCAGAGGTCTTGGCCAGTCCTTAAGTTGCCCACACTGGGGTTGAACTTGTGGGTCTTTGCCTCAGTTCTTTGCCACCATCCCTGGCTGAAACACTGGACTCTTCAGATTTCATTTTTTTTTTTTCTTTGAGACAGGGTCTCGCTTTGTAGTTCAGGCTGGCCCTGAACTCACTGTGTAGCCCAGGCAAGCCTCGAACTTAGCAATTCTCCTGCTTCTGCCTCCCGAGTGCTGGGATGACAGGCGTGAGCCACCACGCCTGGCACTGTGCTATGTGGTATTGATTGCTGGTGGGCATGAGTCTCCACGCCCAGCATTGTATGTGGTTGCCTGGGATTGAACTCGGGACCTTCGCGCTTGCGAGGCAGGCGCTGGAACTACTGAGCTAAATCTCCGGCCCTAGAAAGGTGGTACTTTTTGATCAGAATATAGTTTTATATAATTGTAAGATAAAAATAACTAGTTTTTTTAGTCAAGGACCTTAAAATATTAGAAAATAAATTTTGATGACCATGTTACTCTGTTTCTTTCAAAAGTGAGGCAAAAATTGAGGGGTGATTCTGTGAACAGGTTAACCTACGAACTCACATAAAGGATATTTTGAAAATGCTCCTGTGTGGACAGGCTGTGTAGTTCATTTGTGCTACATAGAGACATCTTACTTTAGTCCTTCCTGATCCTTGTGACTTTTAACAATGCCTACTTTGAAAAATGTATGTTTTTCTTCATCGGTGTATGGATAAGGTTTTGAAGTAAAATGTTTTGTGCCTAATGGAGAATTAGATGTAGGTGATGATAAGCAGATTCACAGAGAAAGTTCAGTTTAACCTCTTCAGTCTTGAGGAAAGGAAGGAGGGAGGGAGGGAGAAGAACACAGCCCCGGAAGCCAGCTGAGGTGGCTGGGTGCCGGAGTCCTGGTCTGCAGCTTGTCCCTTCTGTGTGACTCCAGGCACTGGGGAAGCCTAGTCCTCCTGGACAGTAATTCCAGTGTGACAGCAGCTTGTGCTTTCCTTTGACATTTAAAAACTGTGAGTGGGCAGAGGATTTAGCTCAGTGGTTGGAAGCACAAGATCCTGAGTTCGATTCTCAGTAGGTAACAACACACACACACACACACACACACACACACTAAAAACAAACAGAACTCTGAGTGTGTGGCTGGCCTGTCCGCTCTACAGAGGGTTTTGCATTTCTTTGTTTAAGGCCCTGCACAGACCACTTCCTCTCAGAGATTTCTCCTTCCCCTCTGCACATCCCTGGGGATGGCTGGGGGGCGTGAGGTGCAGGGCCAGGCGTGGGCTCCGTCCAGCCTGGGTGCCCCTCATTGGCTGGGGTTTGGGGCAGCCCGGGAGGCATGTGTGTGCTTGCTCAGTGTGTTGGAATGTATGGGTTCTGTGGCACATGCTTCCTTGGAATGTGCAGCACACACACGAGCCTTGGTGGGTGTGGGGTCACACACTGGAGACTTTGCAAATGGTTGAAAGTTTGAATCTTCTGGTGCTGAGAGCTTGGGGGGGGTCCCCCCCGAACTGCAATTGTGTTTATCCTTTGTAAAGAGAAAGCATCTTCTTCATTTTTTTAAACCATTGAAGAATAGAAAAAAGTTCTGTGGATGCATAAATCATGTGACCTCTTCTCTGGGTCCAGCTGGCTTCTTCTCTCCTTTTTCTTCAAACTGATAGTGATGTCTCCGAGTCAGGGACACTGAATTTGTAAAACTAAGCTGTTTAAAACTCCCTGTGTTGTACCACTGTTGAAGATGTTGAAATCATGGATCTTTAGAAACCCAACTGTAAGCACAGATATTTCAAAATGTAGTATCTATTCTTCCATTTAAGGAATGAAGAGCAAAATACTAGTCGCTTAATTCTTTAAGTTTTTAGCTGCTCATTAAAACTTTAACACACTTTCTTCATTCATAAGATATTTGAGATGGCAAAGGTGCGGTTGCTCCATTATTTGAAATAAGACAGATTTAAGTGTGAAATAAGGTAAATTAAAAAGGTGTTTGGTTTTCAGAGTTAGGCCGGGGGACAGGTTAGTTCTAGTGTAAGTAATTCTGCATGGTAACAATTCTGTGAGGGATTTTTCAGTCATTGACTTTGGTTTGCCTTGTGTTGTCAAGAAAATAATTAAGATGCTGAAGTTGATTTGTGGCATTAGTTACGTAATGATGTGGCCAAGGTGTTAAAACGAGCATGGACTTTCCAGGCCAGGGTCCTGCTGTGTATTCCCGAGGCGGTGCTGAACTTTAATGCCGTCCCTCCGAGCCTGGGCATGTGGACGAGATGCTGGCGTGCTGGGGAGGAGGTGCCCACCCTGCAGTGACCTTGGCTGTCCTTTTCACTTTGGAACGCACGTCTGCTTTGCCAGCTGCATGTTGCACTAGTAAATCTGTGGGTGTCCTGGGTGCTCCCCGGCCCGGCGTGGCAGCCGAAGCACGGTCAGTGTAGCGATGTGGAACCCTCCCACAGAGACCATGGCTTTGCCTGAGGGAGTCCGAGCAGATTGGACTTGTTACCCCTTCTTGAAGCAGAGCCACTGTCCTTTTATCTGCTGTGTGTGTTGGGGTTCTGTGGACACAGGGTGATCTTCAGGATATTTTAGAAAGGGTGCCGGACCAATCTTCTGGGGCACGGGCGGTTGTACTCTCATACACACTTCTTCAGTCTGGGTCCTACCTACATGATTTTATTTAGCAAAATGATACAAGTTAAAAAAAAAAAACTATCCAGCCAGTTACACTAGCACATGCCTATAATTCCAGTTGGGAGGCTGAGGCAGGAAGATCATAATAAGTTTGTGTGCACTCAGCCTGGGCAACTTAGTAAGACTCTGTCTCAAAAAATTCGTTTTTTTTTTTCTTTTGAGACAGGGTCTCGCTTTGTAGTTCAGGCTGGCTCTGAGCTCACTTTGTAGCCCAGGCAAGCCTCGAACTCAGCAATCCTCCTGTCTCTGCCTCCCGAGTGCTGGGATTACAGGCGTGAGCCACCACACCTGGCAAAAAAATTTGTTTATAATGGGCTGGAGAAGTAGCTAGTGCAAAGCCGTGGTGTTTATTCCCTGTATCACCAAAGAACCACTTGTGCCACTTCTCACTGTGTGGCTAGAGTCTCTGGGAAGCCCTGAAAGTCCTTGGGATTTGGCTTTTCTGCAGAGCCTGGGGGTGACACCCAGGCAGAGCCCCTGGACCCCTGGACTCACACATCTCCTCTGGCTTCTGGGACACTGGTCTTCTAAGATGGATGTTTTCGTATCCTGCACCGGCTTTTGTCCGGTGGGAATTTTTTTTTTTTTGCTTTTGAGACAGGGTCTCGCTTTGTAGTTCAGGCTGGCCCTGAGCTCCCTATGGTGCCCAGGCAAGCCACCGCAAACTCAGCAGTCCTCCTGTTTCTGCCTCCTGAATGCTGAGATTACAGGCATGAGCCACCATGCCTGGCACTGTGGTATGCGGTGTTGATTGTTGGTGGGCATGTCTCCACGCCCAGCATTATATGTGGTTACCGGGGATTGAACTCAGGACCTTGCACTTGCGAGGCAGGCACCAGAACCACTGAGCTAACCCTCCGGCCCTGTCCTGTGGAAATTTTGTGAGCAGCCCCTGTGTTTACAGGGGGCTGCACACCGATGCCTGCAGGCCAGTGCCTGTCAAAGCTGGGGAGGGGCGGTGGCAGGGAGGCTTCTAGGAGTGCAGGGAGGACAGCTCTTCGCTGCAAGCACCTGCTTGGAAATCTAGTATTTTTAGGAGAAGCCAAAGGTCAGGGCTCTTATGTTAAATCTCCAAAATTTTTTTTTTTTTTTTTTTTTTTTTTGAGACAGGGTCTCGCTTTGTAGTTCAGGCTGGCTCTGCGCTCACTATGTAGCCCAGGCAAACCTCAACTCAGCAATCCTCCTGCCTCTGCCTCCCAAGTGCTGGGATTACAGGCGTGAGCCACCACGCCCAGCACTGTGGTATGTGGCATTGATTGCTGGTGGGCGTGAGTCTCCACGCTCAGCATTGTATGTGGTTACGGGGGATCCAACTCAGGACCTTGCACTTGCGAGGCAGGCGCCAGAACCACTGAGCCAACCCTCCGGCCCAAATCTCCAAATTTTTAAATATTGGTACCAATTAAACATTTTTCTATAGTCACTGTGAGGACGCTGCTGTGGATGAAGCGTGGCCTGTGTAGCTTCTGAAAATCTGTCATCTACAAAACGTTGAAGATGCTGCCCACTGTCATAAAGGCCTCTCACTCTTAGGTTTGTGTTTGTGAGGGAGAGGGGAAGGTCCTTCTGATAAACTAGGTGATCTAACATGTCATTTACCCAGTGGCCAGAGTTGTTTGGAAGCCCCAAATTATGTTAGGTCTCAGAGCAGCTGTCTTTCATCTAGATTGATGAGGTAATTGTTTTATTGTATTTCCCCCGTTATAAAGTACTCTGTACTTTATATGGTTCCTTTAAATTTAGACCGTACATACACTGAATGTATGACAGTGTTAGAAATTCACATCGTATTTCATGAGACGTGGTCACGAGAAAAAGTAAGCTCCTGTTTTCATAAAAGGGCAAAGACATGTTTCTGTATCAATCTAAGTTACACTCTTTCTAGTTAAACACCAAGCCAGCATAGATTATGTTTTAAGCCACTTTCTAAGAAAGTATGAATCTTGTGTCTGGCAAGCACTTTTTAAAATAAGAATTTGAGTTATTTAAAATAAGAATTTGAATTATCCTGTCTGTTACACATCTAAAAAAGGCAAATGGTTTTAAAAGCAGAGTGTACTAGTAGGAAAATTCAGTGAAAAACGGTGCTTTTAAAAAATGTTTGAAGCGATGTGGTTACATTGCATTTCCTTGTGTTTAAGTTGAGGAAGGTGAAGGCCATATGCATTCTGCCTGGGGTGCAGTGAGTAGTCTCGAAGGCCACCTAAAGAAAAACTGCCAGTTGCCTCAAGGACCTTTTGAAAAAACAAAACTACTCTGGCAGTTAGAATTAGCGTTTTAGAAATGTATCTTCCTGTTCTGTTGCTTGTGTGCGTGGTGAGGGTGAGGTAGTTTATCTGTAGTCCCTTCGTAGTGGTGACTCTGGGCCGTGCCTTGAAGAGCTGGAGGGAGGGTGTCGCGTAAGGTCTCAGAGGGCGGCTAGTGCCAGTCTGGGGGTTCAGGATTTTGTGTTGCATCCGGATGGTTCCACAGAGTCGCCAGTTCAGTTTTGGGGCTGGGTCTTTTGAACTTAACATTCTTTTTTTTTCTTTGTGATACCAGCGATAGAACTCAGGCAGATGTGGTACCACTTGAGCTAAATCCCCAGCCTGAACGTTACCAATTTGAAATTCCAAGAGAAGTGGGTCTAATTTTTTTTTATTTCCATAGCCACATCCCCCCTTCTTCCCTATAGTAGGGAATTAATTAGCCCAGGGCTTCCTGAATGCTAAGCAAGCATTCTATCTCTGAGCTACATCTTCAGCCCTTTATTTTATCTTTGGAGGCAAGATCTTGCTAAATTGCCCAGTCTGGCCTTAAACTTGTGATCCTCCTGACTCAGCCTCCCAGACAGCTGGGATTATGGGTATACACCTTCTTGTCCCGCTCATAGCTGCATTTTGAATGCTTTGAAATTGCTGCTCATTAAATAATTTTCTTAAAATTGAAGCTATACTAAACTCTCAAATAAGTTACTTTTCCACTTCCTTTTTAAAAACTTTTCCTTCTTTCTGTTCAAACCTAAGGAGGGAGCTAGCAGTTGAAAGTGTTTGCTCTAATAAAATCTATTCATGGAGAATTTTAAGTAGGAAGCCATTTTTTCCCCTCTCTCTTTCAGTAGTAAGATTGAACCGGGGGCCTTTGCATTGAGCTATATTCTCAGCTGTCTTCGACATTTTTAATTTTTTGAAGCAAGGGTCCCACTAAGTCACCGAGGCTGCTTGAATTTGCAATCATCCTGCCGGAGAGCTGGGATGACTAGTGTGTGCCACTATCCCTGGTTGGAATTTTCCACTGGTGGTGTCACATTGGTCCTCAGGAAGTTTCAGATTTTGGAGCACTTCACATGGCCGATTTTTGGATTAGGAATGGTCAACCTGTGGTATATTAAATAAGATAGAATCTAAAGTTACTGTGGAAAACCCAGACAAGTACAGAGCCATTTACTATTGGATACAGTAATTCAAAATCAAGGAAATAGCTTACCTTAAATGTTAATTGAAAGCAAGATGCTGTCAGACGCTCTGAATTAGGGATCTGTTGCTGCATACAAGTGACCCCCAAAATCAGTGATTTAAAATCAACATTTATCTCTCACGTGTTTTCTGAGGGTCAGGAGTGTGGCAGCAGCGGGGCAGGGTTTCTCTGGCTCAGCATCTTTCAGGAAATTGCAGGCACGCTGCCAGCTGGGGCTGGCCGGGCTCGCCCCTGTGGTCCAGCCGGAGGCCTCAGCTCCTCACAGAGCTCATGGCCAACAGCCGGCTTCCCAGCAGGTAGCTAAGAGCGGGGAAAGGGACACCACACTGCCTTTTATGACGGGTCACCGAGCTGTGTGCTGTCATTCGGCCTAGTTTTCTTTGTTAGATACAAACCACCATCTCCAGCCCACGCTGGAAGGTTTCCTCAAGAAGGGGCATATCAAGATGGAGGGATCTTTGGAAGCCATCTTGGTGTCTGAGTCAAACCGGAAGAGACAGAACTCGCTCGTTGGGGGCTTTTACTGACTAGTGAGAATCCCTTTACCTCAGTAATAGTTACACTTAGCTCCTGTTTGAGTAAAACTAGAATTCCTTATCAAACAACAGGAGTAACAGTTACGGATTACTGAGTCTTTTTATAGTCCTTATTGAATTTTCACAACATCTTGTAAGACGGGGACAGCTGAGACTTGCTATCCCTTTTCACAGGTCAGAGAACCCAGGCCCACAGCGTTCAGAGTATCTCAGCCAGGATCATGATTTTAGCTTTCCACTTCACATTTTTCCCTTTTCTTTTCTCTGAGGAATCATTTCAGTTATGTCACCTTTTAGAAAAAATGCTACTTAATTATTCCCTGTCTCATCTGAAAGAGCCTGTTTTTTTGAATGCCTAATTGAAAATTTTAACACACGACTTTTCCTAGTATCAATAAAGATGTTTGTCACTTTTCTGCCAGCAGCAAGAATCCTTTTGGCTATTTTTGTAACTGGGTGAGGTCTGATTCTCCAGAATTGTGCCATACTGTGGTTAGCCATGGTCTACAAAAGGAAAATATATTTACTCTTCTTTAAAATCATTGGTTTTCTAAGAAATATGCCATTTACTATACCAAATATGAGTAAGTCTTTCTGAAGCAAAATGCAGTGGTCACTTTGATATATTCCCAGTTCTCTCCCCCGCTAAAAATCCACGGCATTGGATGTGCAGATCGTTGATATTTACTTTTATTATACATCAGGAGAACATTGCAGATATTTCTAGTAGTGTAAGACATTCGATAGCATTTTTATATTGTTTGATTCAAGCATATCCATGTTGCTGTAGAGTGACTTCTTTTGCCTAAGTATTTTGCTAAACTCCTGAAAACCTCTCTACTCTGCCTGTAGGATATCCTAAATTATTTTGAGTTCAGTCAAATACAGTATATTAATAGTTGTATTTAAACATTTCTATTACATTTCAGCGCTTGCTTTGTTTGTATGACATATTCCCATAACCCATTTAACCTTTTTTTTTGTAACTGTCCTGATAACTAACTTGAGTTATGTGAAATGGAAAGTTATTTTGGTTGTTTTCCTTTTGAACATGTATAGATTGAGGCCTAGAGAATGTTAGAGTCCCTAAGGATCGCCTGCTCTCTAGGAAAGAGAGTTGCTTTTTTCATTAAAAAAAAAAAAAAAACCCACTAGGGCTGGAGATTTAGCTCAGTGGTTCCGGCGCCTGCCTCGCAAGCGCAAGGTCCTGAGTTCGATGCAGGAACCACATAGAATGCTGGGCGTGGTGACTCACGCCCACCAGCCATCAATACCGCATACCACAGTGCCCGGCGTGGTGGCTCATGCCTGTCATCCCAGCACTCGGGAGGCAGAGACAGGAGGATTGTTGAGTTCCAGGCTTGCCTGGGCACCATAGTGAGCTCAGGGCCAGCCTGAACTACAAAGTGAGACCCTGTCTCAAAAAAAAAAAAACAAAAAACCCACTAGGGGTAAATATAATATTAAATTTTGTGCACAGGTTATATAGGCTAGTCCACCAAGGTGTATCCCAAGTAATATTTCACCCACTTCTCTTTCTGTATACTCTTGACTGCATTGCTGACCCCTCAATACTTAAAAAAAAATTTTTTAACAATACTGTCCAATGGCTCTATTTAAATCACCCCCCCCACACACACACACTTTAGAGTTAAGAAAACGCTCTCTGGGTGCCCCAGTGAGGAGGCTTTGAGTTTAGGATTTATTTCGGATTTTTTACCTCCTCCTGGTAGGAGGTTACCAAGGAAGCAGGAACAAGGAATCCCTGAGCTCAGGGACCAAATGTCATCTCTACTTTTGCACCTATTTTTTAAATTATTGTTCATTTTTTTAATAGTTTGCCTGCCTGTGGATCGGCACTCAAAGACGTGTATTTTTCCTCATGTTTTTTAGTGACTTTTCTTGGTATAATCCCAGCCTGGGGCAGGAGGGAGCAGGGAACAGAGGAGCCTTCCCGGCCGAGCCAGCTCCAGAGACCTGCTGAGGTCTCACAACAGCTTCCATTTCTTCTTCCTTCCTTTGCCCCTCAGTTTATTTGCTTTTCAGGTTGAGAAAAGCCGCGTTTCGGGTAGGAGAGAATGCTCCCGACCTGGAGTCCAGCGCCCGTTCCCTGGGCTTCCTCCCTTCCTCCCCCGCCTGTCTACCCGCAGGGCCTCGTAGGACCTTTCCCCAGGGCTCTGGTCAGAACCACTCGGGGGCCCTGGCTGGCCCCGGGCTCCGCGTGTGGGTGTCCTAGACCTTCCCAAGTGCTTCTGAGCTCGGGACTGACTGAGCCGGAGCCCCCAGATGCCTTTCTGTCCTGATCTGTGGTGAGAGTTAGAATTAAATGTACTGGGGCTTCGCTGATTGGAACTAGTTGGAGTATGAGGAAGACAAGTGATGAGATGAGTAGTATGTCTCAGGGAGCACATTTAAAAGGTGTTGCTTTACTTTCTATTAAATATTGTAACCTGAGTAAACTAAAAAAAATGGCTAAAAAAGCAATCCTGCCAGGTATTCTCATTGAATAGAGAAAATGATTTGTATATGAGTTGGGTTTTTGTTTGCTTGTTTGTTTTTTGTTTTTTTTGTCAGTGTGGGGTGTTCTGGGGATCAAACCCAGAGTCTTTGCACCGAGCTGGAGCCTCCTTCCTGTTTAAACTTTGAGTCAGGGTCTTGGTGAGTTGTTCCTGTTGGGTTCAAATTTGTAATTTTCCTGTCTCAGCCTCCCAGAGTACTGGGACCCAAAGGGTGTGTCACCATTCCTGGCTAGCGTAGGAGTTTTATATGAATACTTCCACAGCATATTTAGGTTGCTAATTCTCTGGAATGGTTTACATTTCTTCCTCTGTTCTCATTATATTGATTCCCAGTAAGCACTATTCTCCCTTTTAAAGGACATAAGTAAATCTCTTGAAGTCCTGAGGTAGGAAAGGGTTTTCTAAATAGAACTTGGATATTGTTTGTTGGCTGCACAACAAACGACAGCAAAAATGAACGAGAGGGGATTAGATCAAATGAAGAAGTTTCTATACAGTAAAGGAACCAGTTGAGGTAGACAGCCTACAGAAAGGGAAATGTTTTTGTCACCTGCTCCTGACGGAGGACTAGTATCTAGAATTTATAAAGAACACCTAAAATAGATGACGTTGTCAAGAAATGGGCATAATCACACAGGAAGAAGTCCAGCCAACAAATGTATGCAAAAACAGCTGCTCAGCATCCCTAGCCATTATAGAAATGCAAATTAAAACAGTGCTAATAATTCATTGTACCTCAGAGAGAATGGCGGAAGAAGAGGAAAAATAACAAATGCTGCTGTGGCTGTGGTGAAAAGGAACCCCGGGGTTGGTGGGAATGAAGACTCATAGAACCATTGTACAAATTAGCGTGGAGATTTCTCAACTCAGATTAGGGATTCCGTGTGACCCAGTTGTCCCCCAAAGAGCCTAAGCCTTTGCAAAATACTGCAGCAAAATATACACAGCCTCTGTACCTAAAAACAGATGATTGGCTAATGTGTGGTATCTGTATATCAGAGTACTGCTCAGCTGTACATCAGGACAAATTTGAGACATTTGATACACGTGGAATATAAGCGTTGAGTAAAGTAAACCAGACAGTTTACACCCTGTCCGGTATCTCTGGTT
This sequence comes from Thryonomys swinderianus, assembly GCA_004025085.1. NCBI lineage: Eukaryota > Metazoa > Chordata > Mammalia > Rodentia > Thryonomyidae > Thryonomys > Thryonomys swinderianus. The sequence continues at coordinate 818 of PVIC010013917.1, read as the reverse complement.
TGGGTGAGACAAAGTACAACCATTATAACAAGGGGTGAAGACAAGGAGACAGGGAAGGGGATCTCTGGCAAAGCGGGAGGAGCCCTGGAGAACAAGGGTGAAAGAAGAGGGGGAAGGGAAATACATAGATTAAAGATGTGCTGGATACAAGAAGCTAAATGAGCTTAATGACTGTAAACACATGTCATAAACCAGAGCAAAGACTAATAATATTTTTTTTTGACACAGAGTCTCACTTTGTAGTTCGGTCTGGCCCTGAGCTCACTGTGTAGCCCAGGCAAGTCTTGAACTTGGCAATCCTCCTGCCTCTGTCTCCTGCGTGCTGGATTTACAGTTGTGAGCGGCCACACCTGGCATTGTGCTATGTGGTACTGGGGACTGAACTCCAGACCTTGCACTTGTGAGGCAGATGCTGGAACCCCTGAGCTAAATCCGTGACCCCAAAAACAGTTTTGATCAGAATACTAACAGTTTAATAAAGTGAAAGTATTTCTTCTGTTCAGTACTTTTGGGAAATACCAAGAGGAATCCAAAGGCCAGTAGTACTTTAATTTTAATTTGGTATGTGATCTCATTAAAGGGTAAAATTTGAATCCATTTTCGTTCAAAAGAGATATTGTGGATAACCTCTGAAATTGAGTCTAGGAAACGTGTCAGGGGTAGCAGGATCACCTGTATCCTCCTCTACTTCTACAATAATTTCAGTTCTTCAGGTAACAAAGAAGTATCTGTGGATATTCTCATCATGAAGAAAACTTTTACTTCTGGATATTTATTTTTCAGTCTGGGATTTTCGGGACCTGAACTGTGTTGATAGT